>PVHP010003757.1:0-76516 GCA_004024765.1 Zapus hudsonius
GGGGGGGGTGCACCAGGCCTCCAGCCACTGCAACAGAAATAACTCCAGACACTTGCGCCACCTTGTGCATCTGCCTTTACGTAGGTACTTGGGAATCGAACTTGGGTCCTTCTGCTTTGCAGGCATAGCCTTAACTGCAAAGCCATCTCGCCAGCTCTATTTCTACCACTTATTTTTATTTACTTTTTATATATTTTTTATTTCTACCATTTAAATAACATCAGCTAGTTGGATATGGTGGCTCGTGGCTGGGTCTCAGCTGCCCCCAGCTTTTGCTTGAGTGCTGAGGATCCAAACTCAGGGCCTCTTGTGGGGGCAGTGCCTCAGCCACTCAGCCACCTCCAGCCCTCCTTTCTGCTCTGCTCTTCCTTCCTTCTTTCTCTCACTGCCTTATTTGGTTTCCTTCTTTTCTTTTTTCCCTTCACTTTCTTTTCTTTCTTTCTTTTGTCTTTTTTTGGCTGGCCATGGGGGTGCACACCTTGAATCCCAGCACTCGGGAGGCAGAGGTAGGAGGATCGATGTGAGTTTGAAGCCAGCCTGAGACTACAGAGTGAATTCCAGGTTAGCCTGGGCTAGAGTGAGACCCTACCTCAAAAAACCAAAAAATCTTTTAATTTTTAAATTTTTATTTAAGAGAGAGAGAGAGAGAGAGGGAGGGAGACACTTTCCCTTCTTCTTCTTCTTCTTCTTCTTCTTCTTCTTCTTCTTCTTCTTCTTCTTCTTCTTCTTCTTCTTCTTCTTCTTCTTCTTCTTCTTCTTCTTTGTTTCTGTTTGTTTGTTTTGTTTTTCCTTAGACAGAGTCTCACAGTAGCCCAGGTTGACCTGGAACTCACTCTGTAGCCCAGATTGGCCTTAGACTCATGGCGATCCTCCACCTCAGCCTGCCCAGTGCTGGGATAGTAGGTGTGCACCGCATGCCTGGTTATTGTTTTTATTTTGCAACAAGCTGGCTCTGAGTGCACCCCATGGCCCAGGCAGCCCTTGAACAAGGGATGACAGACCTCAGAGGCTGTTTTGTCTGCTTGGACTCCCTTCCCGGCCTACCCTAACACTGACCCCCTCCTCAGCAGCTCTGGCTTTGGTCTCTCCTGGCCTTAATACTCTGGAATGCTTGCCTCCTCCCAGCAGCCCCCACTTCCCCTGGACAGGGGACGGTGCCTAGAATGTATCTGCTAGGCCTTTGTTCTGGCCCAGGGGAGCAAGGTGCCAACCCTGAAGTCTACCTAAGACTAAGCTTGGTGGCCAGGGTGGCTTTGGAGTCAGGTCACCTTGATCTGACCAGGACACAGCCAGTCCCTGGCTGTGGGGTGTTTGGCCAATCACTCAACCTCTCTGAACCTTGTCAGGGCAAAAAGGTGTTCGCCTATGGCATCTTCTGGCTGCTAGGAGCCTAGCTATGTGTGTGGGCCCTCAGCCCCTAGGGACTGTGTCTCACCATGCCATGCAGTGACCAGCACAGTGCGTGCTCCTTGCATGAGTGATGAATGACAAAGCTGTAAAACGTTGAACGTTTCACAGGCTCCTCTCTTCTCTGGGATCCCTGCTCTAAACTCTGTGGGTGTCCCGCTCAGTCTCTTCTCTCTGGCTGGATGCCTCCCCTCTCCTCCCCCCACATCTCCCCCTTTTCCTGCCAAGCTTCTGCCAGCTGCCTGGCCTCTCCATGCACACCCTTCACGCTCTGCCCTGCAACCTGCTGTCTTCCTTCTGGGGACACTTCAGACAACATCCGATGGTCTTTGTCTAACTTGAGCTTCTGGTCATTCCCTTCCTTCTGCACATTCTCCTAGGCTTCTCCACCATGTCCTGCTTTTCATTCTTGCTCCCTCTTGGGTTCCTTTTTCTTTTTTAAAATATTTTTAATTGGGCTGGAGAGATGGCTCAGTGGTTAAGGCACTTGCCTCCAGTGCCTAAGGCCCCAGGTTCAATTCCCCAGGCCCCACATAAGCCAGACCCACAAGGTGGTGGCCCTGGTGCTCTCTCTCTCTCTCTCTCTCTCTCTCTCTCTCTCTTCTTGAAAATGAATAAATAAAATATTAAAAATATTTTATTTACTTATTTGAGACAGAGAGAGAGAGAGAGAGAGAGAGAGAGAGAGAGAGAGAGAGAGAGAGAGAGAGAGAGAATGTGTGTAGACACACCAGAGCTTCCAGCCACTGTAAATAAATTCCAGACACATGTGCCACTTTGTGCATCTGGCTCTACATGGGTACTGGAGAACTGAACCCAGGCCACCAGGCTTTGCAAGCAAGCATCTTTAATGGCTGAGTCATCTTCTCTCCAGCTGGACTCCTCTTTTTCTTTTTTCCTTCGAGGTAGGGTCTCACTCTAGCCCAGGTTGACCTGGAATTCATTATGCAGTCCCAGGCTGGCCTCAAACTCAAGGCAGTCCTCCTACCTCTGCCTCCTGGGTGCTGGATTAAAGGTGTGCGCCACCACGCCTGGCTTAGTCTCACCATCACCGTGGACCCAGGGCTCAGTTCTCAATTCCACTGCCTTCTCTGCTGACGGCCCTGGTGAAGGCCTGAGAACCCTTGCCTGCATGGCACCCCAAGCTCCATGGCTGGGATGGGGCTGCGAGGGCCCTAGATGGGCCTGTCCACCCTGGTCCTCTGCCCTTGATTCCATTACACACGCCCTGGGCCACGGGGGACAGGAGTACGGTCACCTCTAACATCCACCAACCAATCCTAAATCCAGAGGCTTCCCTGGAAAGCTTGGCAGGCATTCAATCAATTTGTGCTTAGTGAATGAGCAAGCCAATGGACCCAAGGAGTCATTGAGGTGTGTGCAAGCATGTGTGTGTGTGTGTGTGTGTGTGTGTGTGTGTGTGTGTGTGTGTGTGTGCATGGAGGTGCTCCCGCATCCTTTGGAAAACAGGACAGCTACCTTCAGGAAATTCCTTCCCTTACTGCCCTGGGACAAGGAAGGGCAGAGGTGTGGTTTCCTTCCCAGGGGAGAACTAAGTCCCTATCCGTGCAGCTTGGTAGGGAAAGGGTATCAGGAAGAGCCTTTACTCAAGCTGACCGTGAGCAAGGGAAGGTCACAAGGAATGTGCTATTGTTAGACTTAGAACCAGAGAGGAAACTGGACCAGAGATGCTGAGCACCTTGTTAAAGCCGCATGGTCAAACAGAGCCAGGCAGCAGCCTCTCTGGCCCACCCTGGTCTCTGGGGGTGCTTCCAGCTCCCCTCACCACTGCAGCTGGGAGTCTGCTGGAAGCTGGAGGAAGGAGGGAAAAGGTACCAGGGGATAGGGACCAGGTGGCTGGGGTTGATTTCCCTGGAGATGCTGGGATCTGGAGTTCATCTTTCTTCTTGGTCCCAGAGCCCGAGTGGCAACCCTCGGGCAGACTTACAAAGCCCTGCTTCGTGGGTAAAGGAACTTAGCATGCAGCTCCTTGCTTCTCCTCAACACACACTATCTGAGTGGGGCTGGAGCTCAGAGCGCATTCCCTACCTCCAGGAGCTCATGGGGTCTAGACATACTCCCAGTGTTCTGCCCAGGAACGGAGAGGTGCCAGGGGGTGGGTAGAGGGTCAGCGTCTAGCACCCATCCCAGAGGTCCCCTGACCTGCTTGGCTGGCCGCGCGCACGGGGCACCAGCGCCTCCCGCAGTCGCCCTCCGAGCCCGCAGTGTTGTTCCCTGCGGTGGCCACAAGAGGGCGCGATGCTCTGCGGAAACCGGAGCTCGGCGGCGCCGACCTGGCGCGAAGGACACCTAGTGAGAGTGGGACCCTCGCTAGCAGCTTTCGGTGCACCAGAGCTACGTGCCAAGCGTTTCCGTGCCTCGCCGCGCTTAAGGCTCGCAACAACCTTATTCCTTGAGTATTGTTTACACACGAGGACACAGACCTCGTCCGCAGCTGGCAGGTGACCCAGCAGAGTCAAATTCGGGTTTCAGTCGCCTCAGAACAAGAACCCTGTGCTGGAGAGAGCTTAGAGCAGAAGCAAGGCCCGGCAGCTGGTCACCGCACACGGAGGCGTCAGCGTGAAGGAAATCAGAGGCCCCCAGGCCTCAGGGGTCTTACCGCCTATCCCCCTTCCTTTTGGGCTAAAGATTAAACTGAAACCATGAGAGAGGAAGTGGGTCGCGGCTAACGCCACAGCCGGTGGCCAGATGTCAACATGTTCAGCGACTCCCCCCACCCCATAGGCTGCCCCTCCCTAAAAAGTTCAAGTTCAATTGGGCTGAAGAGATGGCTTAGCAGTTAAGGCGTTTGCCTGCAACGCAAAAGGACCTGAGTTCGATTCCCCAGTGCCCATGTAAAGCCAGATGCACAAGAGGGCTGGAGGCCCTGGCGTGCTCATTCTCTGTCTCTCTCTGCCTGCCATTCTCTCTCACTCTCTCTCTCTCTCTATCTCTCTGCTTGAAAATGAAATATATATATATATATATATATATATATATATATATATATATATATAAAGTTCAAGAAGATGCACGTTCCAGTATTCAACGTCAGGCTCTGTTTTCGAAGATGACTCCGCTGAACACAGCAGGATTCCGACTGCAAAGAGCAACATCTTCACCATAACTAACCTTCTGAAACAAACCCGTTGAGTTTTTAAGAAGGAACCGAAACACTGGAAAGAGCCAAACAGAGAAGCAGACGCCTGACTTTCACATCCAGCATCCCATCTGACCCTACCCGGCCCTGAGCTCCACGAGAAAAGCAAGGCAGGTGGAAGAGACGCAGGTTTTTAGGATTTTAGGATCGTCCTCTGGGCATGTGCACCTGTCCTAGGTTAGATCACCTCGCCGCAGCAGGGGCCTTGGGGCAGAATCAAGCTCATTTGTATTTTTGCAGCAAACCAAAAATATTCACACTAAGGATAAGTAGATAAATAACGGCCTCTGATAGATTCAAGTCCATTTTGTCGCCAGCTAAATTCTGAATTATGAAAACCTTTGCGCGTCTGGGGAGCTTTGCCGCTTGGGAATTGCAGATAAAAAGTTCATGAGCCTGACCACTCTGCGTGGTCGAGAGAAGCTAGCTTTCTCCGAAGTCGATGCCCAGGCGTCTCCGACGTCCACCACCACCACCACCACCACCACCCCCCGCGGCCGTGACGCCCCCACGCGCGGCGGCTGCCTACCTGCTCCAGGCTGTCGGCCCGCGGGGACCCGCGCACGTCGGCGATGGCCTCGTAGATGTTCTCCGAGTCGCTGCGGGCCAGGGGCCGGGGGCACACCCAGGAGCCCGCCACGCTGCAGGCTTTGAAGTGCCCGGCGCTCGCGAGGAGGCCGGCAGGGGGAGCGGCGGCGGCGCGCGCCAGGTCGTCCAGGGACTGCGCGGGCCGCACGGGAGCCGCGGGCCGCACGTACAGGCAGGCGGGCCCGCCGGGGGCCAGGCTGCTGCGCTGGCCGGCCGCGCGAGGCCGGGCCGGGGCGCACACGGAGCTGGCACGACCCCGGGGATCCGAGGCGGAGCCGTCGGGGCCCGAGGGAGCCCGGGAGCTCACGAATCGGTAGTCGTAGGTGAGAGGCTCCGGGACCGCGGGGCGCGCGTGGGGCGCGGGCGGCGGTGGCGTGGCCGCGGGGTCCCCGAGCGCAGGCAGCTCGCGCACGTACTGCGCCGGCAGGTAGAAGGGGCGGCCGCCCGGCTCGCGACGCACGTGCCACCAGTGTTCCGTGCTGCGCCGCAGCAGCCGGTAGCGCTCGTTAGGCTGGATGGCGACCCGGCGCCCATCCTTGCCGGTGTACTCGAAGGGGTACTCCACCAGCACGTACACGTCGCCCACGACGTCCGCAGCCATCGCGGCCACCGCGTGCTCCTGCGAGGAACGAGAAGAGGGGCCACCAAGGTCAGGGCCGCGCAGGGTCTGGGAAGAGCACGGAGGCTTCCGTTTCCCCCATCTCGGAAATGTGGATTTGAATAAAGTCACCTCTAAGGCTTCAATTCTTAAACCCTGTGAGGGCATTCCAACAACCCCTTCATCCTGTGTCGCTCATTTTCAGATTTGCGTCTTGCTGCAGGCCCGTGGTGGGGAAATTGGAGGGTGAGACGGGCCCAACTTTACTGCTAGGATGACTGTGGCTGCGGAGACTGTCCGCGATAAGGTCGATGCCCAATTTGCCTAAAGGTTGGCTGCAGCTCGTTCTCCCTGTCGGTGAAGTGTCAATTACAGCCCCCTTTCCCGTCACTCCCCCGCCCCGCTCCACCCCGGCGCTTCCAGCCTGCAGGGAGGGAATCCGTGGGAAGCTCTGCAGGGCCCCCAGCCGCCACCAATCTGCACTCCTGGCTCGCGGGATCAGGGTTGGGGTGCAGGCTCTGGAGTATCCCCTAAACTCTCCTAACCTAGGGATGTCCCTACCCCACTTAGTTCAGGGCTGTGGGTAGGGACTTCAACAGCTAAGGCTGGAGAACCGGTTCTCTCGGTTTCTCTTTCCCCAGTAGCCTTGCCGGGTACGTGAACTTGGCCAACACCCCCCCCCCCGCCCCGCTCTCCAGCTCCCAGGCGGCCTTGGGGCTTCACGGTCTAGTGCACCTACTTTGGGATCTTATGCTGCCCGGGAGAGTAGCCTTTTGGGAATGCATTGTGACAGTGTTCCTCAACTTCCTCCACCCAAGCTCTCTGGAGTGATCACCATAAGTAAGCCCTTTCACCACGCCCCATGCCAGCTCAATCTGGCTTTCTGGTATGCGGGGTGGAGGGGAGGGGGGCAGCTTGCAACCGCAAACCTGCCAGTGTACCTCCTCCGGAAGTCGTGGTGCCTCCAAATCCCTACCTACACTCACCACTTCACCCTACACGGTGGCCCGGGGAGGCTGAGGGAACGCGGGACTAGTCGGACCGAGCGCCCAAAGCACTTTTTCTCCAGCTTTCCTTGAAGGGAAAGGTGCGTAAACGGAGTCACTGAGCACCCTGGGTCCTGGAGGAGGGGTCTTTAGGGCAGACCAAACTTAGGCCTACAAATGGAGTCAGGACGCTCTCACGCCCCCTCTTCCCCCGACCCCTAGGCGCACTTACGTTGGCTGGGCCGGCCTCAGGCTGCCCATGGGTTGGGTGGGCGGAGCCGGCGAAGGGTGGCTGGTTAGGCCCCTTCCATCGCCCTGGGCGGGGCTTCCAAGGGCTGGGCCCCAGTGGATCGCGGAGCCGGAGCTGGCTAGGGGAGGAGAGGCGGAGACCCACACTTAGTAGGGTTGTCCCCAATTCCCTCCGGAGGCCGAGGGGGGAGCCATAATGCCTGTGCCAGGGCCCTTGGAGAACACTGGGGACAGGGCCTGGAGCAAGAGCAGGCACCGGAGCCGGGTGGGCTCTGACGGGTCGTGAGGGGGAGCCCAGGAATCATAGCGTCCTGCTTCTCTCCGCCACCCCGGAGTGGTTTGCCTTCTCCTAGACACTACTACCCACGGGCGGGCGCAAGCCAGCTGGGGCTGGTTGAGTCGTCCGGGCCTTCAAGGCCACTTGCATCTCAAGTCCTTTGCATCCGGACTGCGGGCACTACCCATTCTGGGAGCACCTCTTCCCTCCCAGGCTCTTTCTGGGCGCAGCCTGGCCCGGGCTGGGGAAAAAAAAACTCGGAGATTTCCCCCGTGGGGATGCCCCCCTGGAGCGGTGCCTAGGGCTGAGTGGGAAGGGGACCCGCGCCTCAGCTCCTTCCCGATCCTTTAGGAGCGACCAGGAGGGAAGGGATGAAAAGCGGGGAAGATCCCCGAACGCAAGAACGCACCTTACGCTAAGAGGTCTCCTGTTCTGCTGCCCCAGCCGCCCGAGCCACAGCGATGCCCGTGCCGAAGTAGGCACAGGGGTGCTGCCCCTCGCCCACCCCCTCATCCCCCGTCGATCCGGGCGCAGGGCCCCCATCCAGGTTGGCGCAGCTCCCCTCCAGCGCGGTGCCAAGGGCAGGCGGCGCGCGGAGCTCCAGGGTGAGGACGGCCACCTGGGGCACCCTTATTGCCCTCCCGCAGCTCAGCGCCCCCCGCCCCGGCACCTCAAAGCGTTCGCCCGCTGGCCCCGCTTCCTCTCGCCCCGGCAGGCGCGCGGGGGTCGGCGTCCGAGGCTCCCTCCTCCACCGCCCGGCTCCTGAAGCTGCCCTGTTTCCTGTTCAACAATATAACGAGGGAGGCACCGGCGGAGAGCGCTCGGCAGAACTTCCTCCCAGGCTGGGGCTGGGCTGCGGTTGTAGGAGACAATCCCCGGTGTCCTGGCTTCCTGTCCCCTCTGGGCCGGGCCAGCGCTCAGGAGCAGAGACGCCACCCTCCCCCTCCCCCTCTCAGGATCCCGGGCCACACCTGGTTGTCTCCAGGGAGGCGGCGGCCCCTGGGCCAAGATGGGTAGCTGAAGGGGGGCGGCATTAGCCACCCCGTCTTTGGGAGGGAAGGTCGCGCCCCCCCCTCTGATGCGGGCAGCCAGCTCCTGAGTGACGTTCCAGGGCTGTCCACCTCCTAGGAAAGCAGCCTTGCCCCTCCGACCTGCCCTGCCATCACTTCAGGCAAGGACAAGTCTCAGCTCTAAACACAGGCTTTCAGGGCTGCAAGGAGCAGTATGGGGGTCCTCCTAGTGGGCTGCTTCAAGCTAGGACCTAGCTCTCTACTGAGCAGAGCTGAGGGTTTGGCTGGACCCCTCCCCAGTAGGCATTACCCTCCAGGGAGTCCATCTGAAGCCTGGCATGTCAGGATCCACCAGGGAAGGCCCATGTCCCTGGTGTTCTCCATGCTGCTCTCTTCCGCTTGTCCTCAGCAAGCCAGCCAGGTCTGGTCAGGGGTCACAGTCTGCTGCTCAACTTTGCCACTGGCTGGCCTTGAGGCATGGGAGTCCTGCTTTGGGCACCTCACCCAGGGCTAGTTAACACCTACTTTGGGTTGCTGCTGGGAGGATTGAATGTTACACCCAGCACAGTGCTGGTAAGTACATACATTTTATTACTTATTATGGCTACTTTGAGCTCTCTGGGCCTGGGATCTCCAACCCTCCCACACCGCTCCAGGCAGAAGGGGGACATACACCCTTAGAGTATGGTGTGGGAGATGGAGGGGCTGAGCCCCACAGGACAGAACCAGCTCATATGGCAGGCCATTCAGCGGAGCCTACCTTCCACTGCTCCCAAACCCAGTTTCTCTTCCCTTTCTCTGGGCCCAAGACCCTGGAGAAGGAAAGGTTGGGTGGGGGGAGAAAGCTGGGGTTTAAGGACAAGGAGCCCTGAGTGTTGTCTTTCTGTCCTATTTTCCTGCAACCCAGTTTCCCTGGGAATTAGTTGGTTTCCTTGGTTTATTCTTACATGGACAGTGGGCTTCTGGAACATCTGAGGAAAGCCAGTAGACAAGGTGGGGCTCCTCTAAGCCTTAAAATCACGTCTTGGAGCTGAGAACTGCCTCTTCCCACTTCCAGATTCTGGGCTCTCATTGGATTGTGTCAGGGTGTGTGTGCTGAATTTCAGTCAGTGAAGAAGCCCTGAGGACCAGCTCCAGTTGTCACAGTGGGAGTGAATAACCCCCAAAGCCTCACCCTAGGGGTCACCTACCCTCTTCTACCTAGCCACTCCTGAGACATAAGCCCACTGTCTGCAAGAGTGCTCCATGATCCCCAGTCCCCCTGTGCCCAGGAGGAAAATTAGGCTTTCCGATGTGGCTGGCGGTTGCCCTGGCATCAGCAGGGTTAGGATTCAGAAGCCAGACTGTGATTAGAAAGATCAGCTCTTTACTGCAAAATTATTCAAATACCACAGGGCAGCAGCTCAGAGAATGCCTTGCCAAGCACTTCTCAGTGCCAGAGCCCTACTCACCAGAAACAGTTCATTGCATAAAGGAACATTGTTAAAACAGGGTGGGCAGTACTGAGGCTCACGGGAGCGTGAGCTCTCCTCAGGCAGCGTGGGATATGCAAACTCATCTGAATGTATTAGTGGCTTGTTGGTAAAGTGAGGCCCAGCTCCAATGCTGCCTCCTAGGGCACCTTCTGGAATACACTCCTAGGCCCAGTCAAGGAGGCTCTGATTAATGCTGGGGAAGCGTTAAGGCTGGCTGTGGGTGTGGGGTGGGGATATGGACACTTTCTGGTTCTCCAGGCTTTGGCATTCCAGACACTGGTGTGCACCACCTTCCGTGTTGGGGACAGAGGAGCTGTGTGACAGACAGCCTCTGCAGCCTGCCTACCGCCTCCTCTGTTCTATTGCACAATTCTAGCACCTAGCCAGGCAGGTGACTCAGCAGCCCGTTCACCTCAGCGAGGGTGGGGAAGCCTTGTCTCCTGACAGGATGGGCACATCTCCACTTGAGGCCTCTGAGTCTCAAGCTGAGAGCTATGGGATGGCCAGATGGGCTGCTGGGTTCAGAAGAGGGGAAAGCAGCTCAGACCATACTCCCCCCCCCCCCCCCCAAACCTCAAGGTCTGAACATCACCTTGAGAACAATTCTAGGTTCCCACTAGCTGCAAGGCCCTTTTAAAAGGCAACCTTAACCTTGCTACTAGGAAGTTTTCCAGTCTCTATACAGCCCTGATGGGCAAGTCCAAGTCAGAAGAAGCTTTGTGAACTCATGGCTTTGTAAGACGGGGGCTGATGAGGCTTCCACAGGGCAGCTTCTGCCCATCTCTGCAGCGGAAGGATAGGTGTCTTCTCCACAGCTGGGACTGTGGCTTCTTTGGTGTCCAGCCTACTTTACCCTCAGATAGGGGTAGACCCTGACACCTATGAGGGACTAAGGAGGGCATAGGGGAGAGGCTGGGCAAGCTGATGGCCTTCTTAAACTAAGTAAGGGTCAAAGTGCTGATAGTGCTGGTGTTGGACCTTCCCTGCTCCTGCCATGACTCCAGGCCAGAGGGGAGCCAGAGGGCTCTTAACACTGAGGAACGGGAGGCTTTTCAGGTGAGGGTCATGGAGACGGGAGAGGATGGGCAGTCTGGCACGTGACACTTGAGCTGCTGGCAGTACGTGTGCTAAAGAGGGTGAAGGAGAAGCACCCAGTCCACAGACAGGCTCTCTCCCAGCCCCCTGACTGCCTCCAGGCTGGACTTGGGTGGCTCCTGCCCAACTGCTTGGGGTAGGAAGGTCTGGGTTGCTTGGGTAACTTGTGTAGGGTCAAGAATAAAAAAATATTTTCTGCTGAAATATGAAGAGGAAAAAAAACCCACCTTAAAAAACTAGACCTTTTACTTGGGAATGTAGAGTCAAATATGTCCACCAGGTCTCGTTTCCACAGTGTATGAACAGTCCTAATGAAGGTGCCATGATAGTCAGGCGAGCCAGACCTAATGAAAGGCCCAGGGCAGGAGCATCTGGTGGGCTCCTTGTTCTCCTGGAGCAGAGGAGTGGTATGGGCCATGGGGCTTCCTGGGCCTTCTCTGGAGGTCTGAGATCTAGCCACACGTGAAGGTCGTCCTGATGGGGAAACCAATGGCTGAGTGGCAGCTCCTCTGGCCTCAGGGGTCAGGACATCAGGGTTGGCTAAGAAGGTTCTGCTCCTGGTACTTTCGCCGGCGGGCACAGCGAGGACAGCCTTTTTTTACCACGGCTTGGCAGCTCTGGTGGAAGACAGTCTTGCACTCGGCACACCTGGAGGGAGACCAGTGAGCTCTGCTGGTGCCAGTCATCTAGATGTGCTCTGGGGTCTGGCTGGCCAGGGCTCTGGACAGAACCTATTGGGAGACTTGTTCTGCTTGCAGCCTGTGTCTACATGGAGTGTTCCCTACTTCTCTGTGATTGACCCAGTTTTTAAAATACAGTTTAAACAACAGCCAGGCCTGCTGAGATCTGACCCTGGCTGGTTCACTTACTGAAAGTGAGTGGGTGTTTCCATTAGCTTAGTTCTTCACTTTCTACATGGGGTAAGGGAAAAACTGGGCCTTGGTTTCTCTTAGAAGATGATGAATGAGGGCTGGAGAGATGGCCCAGCGATTAAAGACACATGTTTGCAAAGCCTGATGGCCAGGGTTCAATTCCCTAGTACCCACATAAGCCAGATGCACAAAGTGACACATGCATCTGGAATTCATTTGCAGAAGCAAGATGCCCTAGTGTGCCATTCCTCTTTCTCTCTCTGCTTGCAAATAAATGAAATAAAAGATGTTGAGCAATAATAGGGGACAAAAATGACCAGTGTCACAGAAGAGGGTTTCAGGTACCTATTTTGCACCAGGCCTCATGCCAGTGCTTCAGAGTCAGAGCTGTATCTGGCTCGAACCTCCCTCAACCCAAGGTGAACGGAGGTCACGGACACCCTGCTCCAAGAGGCAGCAGCCACCTCTTCTCTAGGGTGACAGGGCAGAGGAAGCCCTGTGATTCCAGGTTGCTCTGGGCAGGGGGATGGCTGGCAGGGTGCCCCACATACCTGACTGTGGTGTCAAACTCAAAGGGGAAGATGATGTCATGGTGGTGGCAGATCTGGCAAATGAAGCCTCGCTGGGTACATAGGTCACAGTGGTAGACGTGCTGGGAGGCAAACTCAATCAGGGTCTTGAGGAACCCTTCGTACACCCCCTCTGCAATCTGCGGGAACAAGTGTAGGTCAGTCTTAGGGGCTCTGCTGCATCACCATGGCATGTCCTTGGAGCCCTCCCTGAGTCATGCTGTGTGATATAGGCACCTTGTCTGTACCCTGAGGTCAGTGCGGGTATGGGATTTACAGGACCCAAATCCACTTTGCTCATTCTGGAGAAAAGGATTGTCAATGTCGGATCCTGGGCCTGCTGGAGCCCCTGGTTAGTCTAGGAGGCCTGGGGGGGGGGAGGGAATGACTGCCTAGAGGCTAGGGGCAGCCAGTTAAGGAATGCTGCAGGAATCTTCTTTGTGATCTCTCCAGGAATGAGAGTCCTCTGGCGAGGCCTTAGTGTAGCATGGGTATGCTTACCTGCTGGAGGTCAGCAACACTGAACTTATAGGGAGAATCCAAGAGATAATTCCTGTGGCTCAGCCTGCAAAGATAACACAAACCCTTCCTCAGCTGCAATTCCAAGGCCAGGCCTCCTTCACTGCTGACCAGCCAGAGCACCTCCCAGGGTCACCCGGCAGGCCAAGAGCCGCACTCCCTCCTGGCTGTTTAGAGCCTTAACTAACTGGCTGAAAGGGACCTGGGCAAACTCCGTAACCTCCGAACTGCAAGCATCCTCCCCTGGGACACAGCGTTGTTCTGAGGATTAAATAATTTGTTGAAGGTACTTGGCACATCATAAACATATGACTAATAGTAATGAGGACAAAGACGATGCATGCTGACACCTGGTACCAGGAACTGGGCTAGGAGCCTGATGCACAGGCACACACTCATCTAAGCCCAGAGTGACCTGTGAGGCCGGTTCTGTCATTGTGCCCCCTTGGAGGAGACAGGAAACACAAAGTTCAGTCATTTGCCTGAGGTCACACAGTTAAGAGAGCTGGAGCTGGAATGCAGAGTATGACTCTACAGCCTATGTCCTTATCCAATCCACTGAATCCCAGCTGCCACTGCGCGGCCAGAGACAGAGCTAGGGACAGAAAGATGTTGACTAGTAGCTGCCCCTTGATAGCTCTTGGTCTGGCTGAAGGATACACATTTAAGTATCTGGTTTTGATGTTCTGTGAGAGGAATGAAGCCATGCAGATCCTATCTCAGGAGTGGGGAGCCGAGGAAGAGGGCAGCCCACAGCTCTGCCCAGGTTCCCACCACACCAAGGCAGGGATTCCAGGTCATATCCTGAAGGATGGATAGGAAGTGTTTGCAGAAAAATCCCTGGCACAGAACTATGCCCAGCCTTGCTGCATGCCTGTGCAGGTTCTGGTGACAATGGAGGGAGACACTCCAAGCCAGAGGAAGCTTGAGACCCTGTTTCCGGAAGCCCAGGCATCTGGACCAGGACATTGTTAGATTCGGGGGGGGGGGGGGCAGCCATGCCCCAGCCTCATGCCAGTGTGACCTCAGTTGTGGTCTACAGGGAGCAGAGATTGCAAGTCCCACGTGATGCTGCACCCTGTGGGGTGGGGGCACTGCTGGTTTCCCCAGTGAGTGTCCAGGTTTCTGGGAACAGGAAGCTGCCATTTATCACTAGGAAAACAAGTGGGGGTGTGTGTGCACAGACTGGCCCTGAGAGGCAGGAAGGGTGGTGCTGATTTGATGGAGAGTTATCCCTGTCATCTGCCCTCTCTGTCCTGTCCTGGGAGCTAGCCAGGCCAAGAGCCTTTCCTGGGAACCACTGTACCCTTGACCTGTCACTCACAGTGAGGATTAACTGATTTTGCTACACTGCCTGGTTAAGTCAGAGGGGTAGATGCTCAGCCCAGTGGAGCCTTGGTTTCTCTAGCACAGGAGGAGACCCCTCTCAGGGTTCTGGTCCCAAGGCTGGCTAACTGGGGAAAGAACAGAGGAAATGCCGGGATCTGGGAAACAGTGGACGACGGAGGTGCTATCAAGACTGGGTGATGAGTGGGACTAATGTTGGTGGCCTGGGTGTTACCCATCTCATCAGCTATGGAACCCCGAGGTCTGGTGGGGACATCCCTGAGGGCATTTCTAGGATAGCTTTTTCCCAAAGGCCCAGGAGGTCACTTAGGGACCTCCTTTCAGAGGATCTGCTAGTTAGCCAGCTGCCACTAACACAGGGCAGCCAGGACCGTCCAAGCCTCTTCCCCTGTCCTTCCTCGGTCAGGCTTCCCAGCTCTAGGGTTAGTTATTACACTAGTGCCTCCAGGATGCACCTCACCCCTAGCTCCCCACTAATGCCAGAGTGGTCTTTTCCTTCTTCCCTCCTTCCCTTCCAGGATTTTTTGAAACAGGGTCTCAAGTAGCCTGTGCTGACCTTGAACTCCTGATCCTCTTGTCTATCTCACAAATACTGGGGTTCCAGGCATGAGCCACCACACTAAGTTTTTTTTTTTTTAAATTGCTGATTGGAATGGGAAGGCCTGGCTCAAAGCCCTCCAAATGTTCCCATGGTGGCAGATGAAATCCAAAGGCCTTCAGTATTGCTGGTGTCTGACTCTTGGACTCACAGTGCTGCTGAGGAGTGCCCACCCCTAGATTAGGTCTGGAAGTCAGGAAGACATTTCTTCTGTCTTTTTTAATTCTCCTTGGTTATTACTGTTTTAAAGCCCAGCTCAATACAGGCATGATGCCGCCGGTGCTGTGACACTCTGCTTTCCTGACTGTGAACAGGAAGGTCTGGAGCTGGTGGAGGTGGGATCTGAGAAGGGGTGAGATGAACATTCTGTTCTACTCTCTTTATAGAATCCTTTTGAATAGCAATCTTTTTTTCTTTTATTTTTTTTAGGTAGGCTCTCACTCTAGCCCAGGATGACCTGGAATTCACTATGTAGTCTCAAGGTGGCCTCAAACTTATAGCAATCCTCCTAGCTCTGCTTCCAGAGTGCTGGGGTTAAAGGTCTGTGCCACCATGACTGGCTTTTGTTTTTCTCTTTCAAATTTTGTTTGAGACAAGGTCTCACTATGTAGCCATGGCTGGTCCAGAACTCACTATGTATACAAGACTGGCTTTGAACTTGCAGTGATCCTCCTGCCTCTGCTTCCTGATGGCTGGGATTACAGGTGTGAGTCACCACACCTGGCTTTGTAAAGGAGAAAAGTTTTTTAAGGAAAAAAAGATAGGGCTGGAGGGATGGTTCAGTGGTGCAGTATGAGGGTCTGAGAGAGCCTAAGATTAGCTAGCACATAAAAAGCTGGGGGTAACTCCAGTCCTGTACAGGGGGGCAGGGGCATGAGGACCAGAGAATTGCTGGGGTGGTGGTGGGCATCATGGTTTGGTCCAAGTGTCCCCCACAAACGAATGTGATCTGAATGCTCTGGGATCTCCCTGGCCTTCTGGCCCCTCTGGCACCTGCCCAGGCTGGCTTGGGCACCCTACTCCTTCAGGGTACATGCCTCACTGATCCAGCCATCTGCTTGCCTATCTGAGGCCCTCATCACAACTCAGGAAGAGCATATAGACCCAGGATCACTGGACCATTTTATAGATGGAAAATGGACTCACAGACACAAAGCCACTGCCAGGTCAGGCAGCTGCCTGGAATGGGCAGGAGCTGCTCCATGCTCTTCTCTGCACTGTGCTCCCTTCCTCTAAAAGGACACATGGCCTGCCCTCTAGCTAGTGGGTACAGAGTAAGTATGCAGGGCTATACCATGGTGGAGACAGCAGGCTGCTCCAGCACCTCCCAGGGGCTGCTTGGATATATTCAGAAGGTGAGGAGAGTAGGTGGGGCCAATACTGAGAACCATCTGGTCTACACAGATCTACAGGTGCCTCTGTACCAGTGAGGGGAGTAGGACCCTCTTCCCACCCTGAGACTTCACCAATGGTCAGCAGCAAGCAGCTAAGCATCCTTCTCTGGCTTTGTCCCTTACCACTGTGCCAAAGCTCTCCATGGTCTTCTTGTATGGTCCCTTCCTCCATGGTCCACATGTCACTCTTCTTTGTGGAGCCCTTGCCCTCTTGCTCTCTACCACAGGTCTCTGCTCAGGAGTCACTCCCTCCAGAAATCTACCCACTATGTCTTCCAGCCTCCAGCTCACATGTCTCCTCTGCACTTCCTTCCTTTTTCCCAGCTCTGGCCCGCTGGCTGGAGGTACTGCTGGCTCATGTCCTTCCTTGCCAGGGGGAGGCTTGGCTCTACCTTGCTCATTATTATATTTAGTGACCTCTCCTGATGCTTAGAACTATTGTTCTTAACAAGTGTATTTGTTGAATGAATGAATGAATATAAGAAAGAACCACATAGGGGAACCTAAACTACCCCCAAAGGATGTGGTTATTTCACAGGCTGTGGCATTTCTCCTGAGTGGTCGCCTTGCCTGGGTTTGGCCATGTGCATGCTTGGGTACATGGGCACATGGAGGATGCTCACCTCTTGCTCAGCTCCTTCAGGGCACCACTTCGGCACAGGCTCAGATAGTCCCCGAGAAGCTTCAGCTGCTCCCGGCTCCTGCCAATGAGGTGCATGCGTTCCACATGCTCATACAGAGAGGCGTTCACCAGCTGCAGGTTGATGAGGGGCTGGGCCTGGATCTGTGCCAGGAACTTCAGGGCCTGCCGACAGACCTGGGGCACCACCAAGAAACTGGCTGTCAGCGCCTACCCTTCCCCTGCACACAGACCCCCTCCAGCAAGTGGTACTCTCAAGAGGATCACAGAATTGAAGCCACTTGGCCAAGGTCACACAGTTCAGGAATGGTGATCAAGCCTTAACCCAGTTTATCCTGCTCCAAACCTTGTGGCTGTCCCCTTCCAACAAAGCTGAAATGGGGGAGGGGGTCCTTCTGTGTGGGACTCACACACTTCCCACACTTTCCTGTCCTCCCAGCCTCCTTTTCCTGCCTAAAGGAAACAGGCACTCTCCTCTGGCCCTGACTCAGGAACCAGGTGACTTCGCTGCCATGAGGCTCCAGCCACAGGAAGTGACAGGGCAGACAAGCTCCATAAGCTTCCCAAGCACACTCAGCTCTTGCCAGGAGCAATCGCCAGATCTCCCCTGGGATGCTGTGGCACTGAGTGATCAACTGCAGCATCTCCCAAATGACTGTCAGACCACTAGAGCGTCCTGTCTTGACTCTGACCCTAATGCCACATTCCCACCATCCTCTCACAACCACCCATGGGGAGAGAAGGCATTACCATTTTTTGACAGATGAGGAAACAGGTTCAGACAAGCTGGCTTATCCAACCAACCCATGGACAGCAGAGCCTGGGCCTGAGCAGAGGCATGGTCTCAGAACACTGGGCTGTCACACTAACTAACCAGAACTCTCTTCTCTGGCTTCCTCCTTGGGTGCTGACTAGAGGAAAATCCAAGGGCACCTCAAGACATTATTGTGAGTTTAGTTTAGAGGAGAGATCCACGTATGCTCGTGGCACAGGGCCTGACATGAGGCACATCCACAGTAAATGTTGGCTGCTGTCAGCTGCAATGGGAGAGTCCACTGTGACCCTACTATCCTCTGAGGACCAGGGAATGCAATGGGGCTCTCAGGAGACCTGCCTCTGTATTTGTGAGGAAAACCCCTCATCTCCTATCTCCTGACTTCAATAGCAGCTCTCACCTCCTTGAGTAATGGATAACTCCTTTTCCTCTCTAAGGTGACAACCCCCAGCCTGGGTGCAGCCCAGTGACAACCCCCTGGTAACTCTGGGACACTGCTCCCTAGGCCCAGTCCAGCTCTTCCCTATATCCAGCCTCAGGCCTTAGGTGAGGTGCAGCTGAAACAGCACCCAGGAATGTGTATTGAACACTGCCCAGCACTGCACACAAGGCAGGGGCTTCCTGCTCTCCAGGGGCCATTCCTACCCAGTGAGCACAGAGGAGAGACCAAAGCTGAAACCCCAGGCAGGGCTGTCTTTCCGTATGCCAGCTGGACCTCAGTGGGTCAGCCAGAGTAGTAACTATGAAAAATGAAGCCCCAGACCCATGGACCCACTACTTTCTATTTTGAATTTTCCTGTCTTTTCTGGCCAGTCATCTCTGGAAGAGAGGCACCTAGACCAGGACTGCAGGGTCTAGCGGGGAGAAAGGAGAAGGCGTGAGGAGTCCAGCAGTGGATGAAGAGAGAGTTCCACAGAAGTACAGGGCTGGCTGGGACAGTGAATGGATTTTATGGTAAAAGGGTTCTTTGCTTTTTTTTTTAAATATTATTTTATTTATTCATTTTAAGCAGAGAGATACAGAGAGAGAGAGAGAGAGAGAGAGAGAGAGAGAGAGAGACAGAGAGAGAGAGACAGAGAATGAGAGAGAATGAGAGAGAACACCAGAGCCACCACCTTGTGGGTCTGGCTTATGTGGGTCCTGGTGAATTGAACCGGGGGCCTTAGGCACTGGAGGCAAGTGCCTTAACCGCTGAGCAATCTCTCCAGCCCTTGCTTCTTCTTCTTTTTTTTTTTTGAGCTTTAATTCTTCTCTATGTGGGCAAATACTTAATGCCAAGAGTAGGGGTAGGGACAAGAAAATAACAGAACAGCCAAAGAGAAGCTAACATTGGAGTTTTCCCTTGCCAGAGGGGTGAAACTGATTCATAGAATCACTAATCCTAAATTCTGAGGCATGTCCAAAGGCCAATTCTGCTTGGCCCACAGGCCCTGGATCTGAGAGAAACAGACAACTCTTATTTTCCTTCATCTGTCTTGAAAATCTGTGTCCTCAGTGGACAGGTCCCCTTAAAGGAGACTCCAACAAGTGAATTAGGGACAGGTGGTGTGATAGGCCTCAGGTCTCAAACATACAACAAAAACAAACAAACAAAAATCTTGCTTGGAAGCATTTGATGGACATACAGAAAAGCACCAAGATATATTAAGTAAAGTATGTGATGAAGCTAGATGAGTCCAGTATGATCTGAACTTTATAAAAAGCAGGTACATATGTAAGTAGATGCACAGAACAGGTTATAATCATTTCGACTGGCCAAAATACTAAGAAAAAGTGACCATTGAGTGCTCAGCCCTAAATGGGACATCAATAACACTGCAGAAGAGTAGGTGGAAGAAATGCAAAGTGATGGAGGATGGGGAAGAGTGATGTGCACTGTGGTCCTCTGGACACAACATGGCCACTGCAACTTATTAGTCCACAGCAGCTATGGTTACCTGCACAAAACATGCACAAGTCTGGGCTCGTCAACATCCCATTTATGAATTTATGGATAGTGGGGGAGCTCACAAGGCCCCACCCTCCTTGAGGAGTTAACAGTTGCTGGGAGGAGAAACATTTTCCTCAGTGGTATAGCCACTGGTAAGCTTCCGTTCCTGTAATTCCTCACCCAAGCTCATGCAAGTAGCCCAAAATCCCCTTCCCCACCAAAAGACATCAAAGTCAAAAAGGGACTAGCTGGGAAGAAGAGAAAGTAATAGTGGATGATCAAAATACATTATATGCATGTATAGAATTGTAATTTAGAAACCCAAATTAAAAAATAAAGCAGGGCTGGAGAGATGGCTCAGCAGTTAAGACACTAGCCTGCAAAACCTAAAGACCTGAGTTTGATTCCCCAGTGCCCACATAAAGCCAGATGCATGAAGTGGCACATGCATCTGGAGTTCATTTGCAGTGGCTAGAGGCCCTGGCACACCTATCCTCCCTCCCTCCCTCCTTCCCTCCCTCCCTCCCTCTCCCTCTCTCTCTCTGTTTGTAAGTAAAAATATTAAAAATTAAAAAAATAAAGCAAAACAAAATTTTTCATTGTCATTTTACAGTTGAAGAAATTGATAATCAAAGACTAATCTTTTGGGGTTTGGGGAGGGGTTAATAAATCTTAACAGTGAGTGTCTCTAGTCAGGATGGCTCATTTTGATTTGTCTTTGAGCTTTTATGTAATTTTTACATGTTGAACAATAACCATATGGATAGAGACCCAGAAAACATGTCCTTTCCCTTCCCTGAAACAGAGTGCAGTCACTTGGGTCCCACAGGGTGAGCAAAAGCAAGGTTGACTACTCTGAGGGGTATAGACCACCAGCTCACCCATCTGGCTATACACCCTTTCCACCCATTTGTATATCTGTATATCCATCCACCCACCCATCGGCATATTAAATCTATCCTAACTTCCTCACTGACAGGCCTTGCTGATGCTTTACATAACTGAAGAGTGGGTTAACAGAGTCCTGTTCAGGGGCTGCAAACAGGCCCACATCATAGGGCCTGAACTAGTGACGCAGGCTTCCCTGTGGCCAAACTCTTCCAGACAGACAGAGAGCAGCACTGAGAAGAGCATGATCCTCAGTCACTCAGCAGCCCTGTGAGCTGTGACATGCTGGCCTTGACTTACCGGGCGCTTCGTGAGGTCCCAGTTGTGGATGATCCTGGCCGGAATCACTGAGGCATCGTCTTGGTGGCAGATGTCACAGTAATAGAGGCCAGAGAAGGCACAGAGCTTGGGTCGTACAAAGGAAAAGCCGATCTGCCGGGAACAGCCTGGGGAGATGGATGGCAGGTCAGGGAGAGCTCCAAGGAGCAGAGAACTACCATGGTAGGAGGGTCTGTATCAGCTATTACACCAAGGAGAAAAGGCCAATTGGCTGTGGTGACACGTGCCTGTAATCTTAGCTCTTGGGAAGCCAAGGCAGCAGGATTAATGAGTTTAAGGGTAGCCTGAGCTATACAACGATACCTAGTATCTTACAAAGATAAGTGCAAAGGAAAAATCATCTCTACCTCTCACGATCAACACTACTGAGCATAACAGCACAGATGTGAAATAATTATTGCCAGGGATGAAGGCCTGGGACCTTGGCACTGTGAAGGTGGAGGCAAGAGGATTCTGAATTTGAGGCCAGCCTAGAACTACACAGGCAGACCCTATCTCAAAACAAACAAATGGGGCTGGAGAGTTGGCTCAGCGGTTAAGGCACTTGCCTCCAGTGCCTAAGGCCCCGGGTTCAGTTCCCCAGGCCCCACATAAGCCAGACCCACAAGGTGGTGACCCTGGTGTGTGCTCTCTCTCTCTCTCTCTCTCTGTCTGTCTCTTTCATCTCTCTGCTTGAAAATGAATAAATAAAATATTAAATAAAAAAAACAAACAAATGCCCAGACAAATAAACCAAACTAAGAGGGGGAAATCTGCTGGGTCACATAGAGTCTAAGAGACCCAGTGGCATTCAGGAAATCCCACATTCTCTTCCATTAGCCACAACTGCTCACTGCTCCACAACTTGCATTCCACCTACCTCCCCTCTGGGGCCCAGGAACAGGAACAACCAAGCAACCAGAGTCTATGCCAGCAGCGAAGGAGCTGTGAAGAGGGTAGGGGTGGACGGGGAAGCTAGCAGGAACAGTGTAGGTAGAGATAGACCTTACCCAGTACCCACTTGAGCACAGAGCAGCATGGTATTTCAGTTAATGGGGCAGGGACAGCGTTAGCCCTTTGGTTGGTGGTCTTGCCAGATCACTGGGGTAGAGAAGTCAGGCATGCTCAGGGCAGTAAGCTAAGGCTCAGCTCAAATCCTAAACCCACATCTTGCTTCCCACAGGAATAGGAAAAAGGTTCCCTTTGGCCCCTGGACCAAACAGCTGGCTTTTGGTCTGACCAGCTGCTTCATCCTGACCTTCACTTAATTTTCCCAAGATTCTATTTCACTGTAAAATTTAGCTACTGCCAGCTATTTTGTGTGATTATTACAAAGGTTCTGAAAGTGCCCTGTGAACTGTGAGCTCCACCACAAGTATTATTGGTGCCTGCCTTACTCCTGGGCAGTGATGCAGGGTGGAAAGGAAGTCTGAACTGCCCCCGTTTAACAGTCCCAGCTGGCAAGCTGGCAGGTGACAGCCACAAGGAGAGCTGTCCCCACACTCACACCCACAGGCAGAAGTCTCTTCTGCAAGAATGGAGTGTGAGTGCTGGGGCAGACAGAGGCTTGCAGGTACCTTCTGCAGGAAGCTCTGCTCAGCCACTTCCTTCCAGACACTGGAAGCAGGCTCCACTGGCTCTACTTCATCAGGGGAGCAGCTCGGCTTTCTGATCTATTCTTTTGTAACAGGGCAGCTGGCATCTCCCCAGGACAGTAGGTCCAGAGGGTAGGTGGGAAGAGATATCAATAGAAAGTGGGCAGTGGGAGATTTGGATAATATGAGGCCCATGAGCCTAGGTTCTGAGGCACAACCATCAAGGTCTAATTCTCTCTTTGTAATCACTGTGAACCTAGGACAAGACACTTACCAGCTTTGGGCCTCAGTTTCCTCACCTATACTATGAACAGAGAAAATAGCAACCCCTCTCTCTACAGGTTGTTCTGAAGATGCAATGAGATAATCTAAGTAAGCCATCTGGCTCAGTGCCCTGCACACAAGTGTTAGACCCCATGATGACACAGCAGACTACTTGACATGAATCATACATATAATAATCATATTATTACACCAAGGAGAAAAGGCCGATTGGCTGTGGTGACATATGCCTGTAACCTCAGCTCTTGGGAAGCCAAGGCAGCAGGATTAATGAGTTTAAGGATAGCCTGAGCTATACAATGAGACCTTGTCTCAAAAAATTAAGAAAATAAAAAAGCATGTGACAGTGTAGCAGTAAGATACTGGAGAACAGGGCACCCATGGGTCCCACCCAGTATGAGAAAGTGGCAGGAGAGCAAAGGGATGGAGGCTGCCCTAAGTGGTGTGGGGAGGAACAGAGACTGGGGTGCGTGGGGCAGGCCCCCTCTGCTGCAAAATCTAGGGGAGGTATGGAGGCCCTGGTGAGGAGTCTAAACCAGGAGCCCCCTGCCCCAGAAGTAGGGCAGGGTTGGAAGGCTGGGGATAGTGGGAGAGGGTCAGCACCTGCACAGAAGCAGCCCTGGGAGTCTAGGCCCTTCTCAGTGGGGATGGCCACCAGGTACTGCAGCAGGAAACCATTTTCCCTGGTGGCAAACTTCAGCACCTCCTGACAGTTTTCATCCAGACTGCCGCCGAGTGTCACAGCCTCCTCAGCTGTCTCCAAATAGGATGCCAGGACTTTGCGGACCAGGTCCCTCCACAGGGTGGCTTCCTCAGTGTTCTTGGCCTGCAGTTTCAGGATGGACTTGGCTGTGATGATTTTAAAGAAGGCTGGGCCCCCAAGGCTAGTGTCTGGCAGGATGTCTCGGATGGTCTCCACTCCATGGCTGTCACTTAGCATCTTCTCATTGTTTCTCACCCGGAAGCATTTCAAAGACTCCAAGGATAGAGAAAAAATATAGGGCACCCAGGTCCGGTCTGCATACAAGTACAAAAGGGACTCTTTAATAGCATCTGGCTCTGGGAGCTGGGCAGATGTCCAGTCTAACTGCATGCCTTGGGCACCGGCAGGCTTTGGGAGCAGGGTTGAGTGAGAAGCTTGGATACTCAATGGGGCTTCAGGGATGTCCTCAGGCTGGTCTGGGTACTGGATGTTGACCCATTCATCATCCTGCTGAGGCCGGACCTTCTGTAGGGCCTCCCGCACTCGGTCCAACCAGTCCTCAGCTTCATCTTGGGAGGAGGCACGTAGTGCCAGCTTTTTGCCAGAGAAGACCAGCTCAAAACGCCCATCGCTGTGGGCCAGCCCCACAGCCTCACAGCGTAGTAGGGAGTAGCTTTCCACGCAGGTGCGCTCCTCATCACTCAGGTAGAGGCGGAGCTCCAGTGGGGACAGCTCACAGAAGAGCTCCTTCCAGATGCCCATGGCTCCCCTTCGTGCCACCGTGCCCAGCTTCATGAGGCCCCGGAATGGGTTGGACAGGCCTGGAGGCAGAAAAGGGCACTTTAAATTATGGTCTGTCCCTTTGCCACCCCAGAAGCAGTTGAGTGTAACCAGAATGTAGCTGGCTGGCCCAGAAGCCCTGTAGAATGGAACTGTAAAAGCTGGGTGGAAATTTTTTTGTTGTTGTTGGTTTGTTTTTCGAGGTAGGGTCTCATTCTAGCCCAGGCTGACCTGGAATTCACTATGTAGTCTCAGGGTGGCCTTGAATTCATGGTGATCCTCCTATCTCTGCCTCCCAAGTGCTGGGATTACAGATGTTTTCTACCACCCCCAGCTTGGGAGTATTTTTGAGTGCCTCACCCATCCTCCCCTCAGCTGTGGACCCCTCTTCCAGCCTTTCACTGAAATGATGAAGGCACTCAGAAGACTCTACCATGTTCCCCCTTCTAGCATCTGTGCCCACACTCTGACTTCCCTCCTGTCACCAGGGATGGGCTGACTGCCTCTGTATGAGCCCAACCTCTTCCCTCACCCACTCAAGGACAAGAACATTTCTCCAGAAATTCTCCCTCTCTGTCATGATGCCCTTTTCTTTATTCTCTATTGGATCATCCCCAATAGCACACTAACTGCACTACTATTCCTCCCCTGGTTAAAAATTCCTATCTCAACACCCCTCTCTAATCACTACCTTGTTTCTTGGTCTCCACAGAAAAACTATCCATATCTCTGCCTCATCAGCCCTGCTCCTATTCCTTCGTGAACTTGCTCCCTATAGGCCTTTGTCTCCTCATTCCGTGAAGTTGCTCCTGAGAAGGCCATCAATGTCCTCCTTGTGGCTAATCCCAGTCTCCTTGGAGCTCTTGTCTCCTCCCTCAAGGCTGGAATGCCCAGAGCTCAGTTCTGGGCACCTCATCTCCATGGCCATCTATTGTGTAGTTGCTCTTACCTGCTGTCAGGGATTTATGCCAATGATTTCCCAGGGATTTTTTTTTTTCCTTTCTTCAGTTGGACCTCACTATGAGCCCAAGACTCACGTATCCATCTGTTCCACACATGTCTAATGGGCATCTCAAGCGAGATGTCCAAAAGTGAATTCCAGATATCCTGCTTCGAACCTGCTTCTCTTCTCTAATGCTCCTTATCTCATAAAATGGCAAAATTCACCTTTCCAGTTGCTTGGCTAAAAGCCTCCCTGATTTTTTCTCCTTTCCACACCTCACATCCAATCAATCAGCAAATCCTTCGATTGTGCTCGCAACACATATCCAGAACCCACCAATTCTCCCTCACAGGGTCCTGTCTGGCTTGGGTTATGACAACGGTCCTCTTAGCAGGTCTATCTCCCCCTGCTGCCCTTCAGCATGGTGCCAGGATGCTGTGCTTACAAGATCAGCCAGATCCCAGCCCCGTGTCATCTCCCTAAAGCCAAAGCCCAAATACTTTCACATGGGTCTCAGTCCTATTCAGCTCATCTCTCCACACTACCTCCCTGCTCCCATCACTCTGGTCACCATGGTTCCCTTGACATGATAAGCATGCTCTCAGTGAAGGTTCCCTGCCTTTCCTCTCTGCTTGAAATGCATACATCACCTCATAGCTCCCTCCGTCCCATCTCCTCAAATGTCACCTGATCTCTAAGGAGCCTGGCCCTGGCTACTCTCTAAGATTACTCTCCACCTGGACACTCTGATTTTTCTTTTGTTCCTCATAACTTTTATCACAACCTGACCATGCTTGACATTCACTGGTGAGTTTTCTTATTTCCTATTCTGTCTCCCCATTAGAATATAAGTCTCACAGAGGTACTGACACTGCTTTGCTTCCTATTATGTCCCTAGCACCTAGGGCAGGGCTTGGACACCACAATGCCTGGCACTGTCATAGAAATAGCTGCTGCATGAGTAAGTGGATGGGTAAGTAGGTGCCTCTGTGCCACACACTGCTCACTGTTTCCTACTCCCAACCAGGGGTCCAAAGAACACACACTTCTATCTCCCAGCCTGGAATCTGAAACGATTATATGGCTGCTTCTATACCTTAGGGAACCTAACTTCCTAAACATGAAACAAAGCTTCATGGCCTGGTTAGAGATCACAGCCAGCCCTGGCTGAGAGATAAACCCAGAGAAGCCAACTCCATGGAGACCAGTGCTCTAGTCATAGTACCCAGGTCAGGGCTCCACAAACCTAGCAGAATACTCTGCTGGCTCCCTGATATCAGAAAAGGAGGATCGACAGAGACTAATGTCAGAACATAACTGTTTTCTTTGTTTTTAAAGGAAACCAAACTTTTTAGGTTTTAAACTTTTAAAAGGCCATTATCATAACCCAAGTTTGACTCATGCCTTTAATCCTACACTTGGTATGGTGAAGCAGGGGGATTTCAGCAAGTTTGAGTTCAATCTGGGTGCTCGCTTCGGCAGCACATATACTAAAATTGGAATGATACAGAGAAGATTAGCATGGCCCCTGTGCAAGGACGGCACACAAATTCATGAAGAGTTCAATCTGGGCTACATAGTGAGTTTCAGGCTAACCTGAACAACAGTGTGAGACCCTGTCTCAAAAATACAAAACAATCAGAAAAGGAGACTAAATTTGAGGGTTACAAAAATGTTAGGTTAGGGTTATGTAATGTTTTCTGAAATTTTACAAAATGAGGAGATCAAGCTGGCCTCAGTATAAATGGCAAGCAGAGGACAGAGCCTGCCAGGAGGCCTCGTAACTCTCCCCAGAGCCCTTCACTGGGCCACCCAAGACACAGGCCTTTGGAAGGAGCCTTTAAAATACCTGGCCTTCAAGGGAAAGGGTTTCCTGAGTCACTGAGTGTGAATTCTCTGCAATCCCTTTTTTTGTTCTTTTTTAAATAGCACTAGGGATTATATGTGGGGCTTCACACATTTGGCAAGTGTTCTAATACCAGGTTATGTTCCCAATACTTTTTGCCTTTTTGAGACAAGGTCACTTACCTAGGTTGGCCTTGAACTAACTCTGGGTCTAGGCAGGTCTTCAACTTGAGATACTCCTGCCTCCTGCAGATCGTAAATCTGCACTCTGTATCATTAGGCTGAGTTTTGCAATCCTAAATTTTACAGCATTTAAGGGAGAGTATTCCCATTTTAACATATGAAATAAGCAGGAGTGGTGATATGCACCTATAATCCCAACAATCCAGAGGCTGAGGCACAAGGACGGCTGTTCCGAGGCCTGACTGAGCTTATATATTGAGTACCAGGCTAGCCAGGTGTGGTGCTTTATATTATAGACCTAGAGTTACCTGTGAGGAATTCAATAGATGAGGTTATCTTTTGTGCCAATTTGTGAAGGATTACCTTGACTAGGTTAACTAAGGTGGGAAGACCCACCTTAACTGTGGAAGGCTGCACTCCATGGGGTGGGCTCCTAGACTATGTCTAAGGAAAGAGCTGGCTGAGCAGCAGCATTCAGTGCTCTGCTTCCTCACTCTGGGATGAATTACCAGCTCTGCTTCAAGCTCCTGCCTTCATGCCTTCCCACCAGGATGGACTGGGCCCTGGAACTGCAAGCTGAAATCAACCCTTCCTCCCCTAAACTAGTTTTTGTCCAGCAGTGAAGACATCAGGGCTACACAGCAAGACCCTGCCTCAAAACAAACAAACTAGAAAAACAGAAAAAATGACTTTTCTACTCTCTAAGCAGGTATTTTTTGTTGTGTGGAGACAACGGCTCACCAGTTGCCCAGCTGGCAGTCTCCTGAGTGGTGGCATTCGACAGGCAGTTTTGGACATTGTTTTAATATGATGTTATAATGAAATGTAGCACTTTTTCCAAAACCCTCTCCTGAATTCCTAAGCATGAATGCACCTTACTCTTAGATTCAGATTTTCTCCTGGGAGAACACACCAACTACTGGCAAACAGAATGCATAAGCTGTCCTCTGAAAGCCATTGTCCCTGCAGATGGGATCCTTCAGAGCCACCTACCCATCTGCCTCCGGTGTACCACGCAGAAGTTCTTATGCTCCTGCACCACCTCTGCAGCAGCACTGGCTTTCTTGCTGCCTGGGGAAGGCACACAAGCTTTGTCTAATGCCCCCAGGGAGCTGCTCTTTCTTGGTCCTTGAGAAAAATGTCTGTGGAGAGCAGGCTTCGACTCCACAGTCCCTTGGGAAGAAGCTATGGCACGTTCTGGAGTATTCTCAGGGGCATGTTCCTGGGGAGGCCTGTAGAAGTCGTCTTCAGAAATCCAGCTCTTGCTTTTCTATTCAGAAAAAAAAAAAAAAAAGCAAAGATCAGGCTGTCTGGTCTTAAGTGCTTAAAAAATATTTTGTTATGGTTCACATACAGTAAGATTAGCCCATTTTAAAAATGGGTGTGGAGCCAGACTCAAGAGGCTCATGTGTTTGGAGTGCATTTGTAGTGGCAGAAGGCCCTGGCTCACGACTGTACACAAACACACACACATAAAAAATATTTTTAGAAATAAAAATGGGTGTATAATTCAGTGGCTTTGATATATTCAGAATTGTGTAACCATTGAAGTTTAGAGTATTTTCATCACCTGAAAAGAAACTCATGGCTGGGGAGATGGTGCAGTGGTTAAAGGTGCTTACTTGCAAAGCCTGCAGGCCTGGGTTTAATTCCCCAGCACCCATATAAAACCAGATGCACAGAGTGGCACATGCATCTGGAGTTCGTTTACATTAGCAAGAAGCCCTGGCATGTCCATTCATTCTCTTACTCTCTCCTTGCAAATAAATATATAAATTTTTTTTTTCAAAAAGAAACTATCTATTGGTGGTTACCCCATTCTTCATGCCCATCCTAGCCCTAGGCACTCATTTACTTTCTGTCTCTATAGATTTGCATGTTCTGATCATTTTAGATTTAAAAAGAACTCATAGAACATGTGGTCTTCTGTGGCTAATTTGTTTCTCTACACCTCATGTTCACAAAGTTCATCCATGTTGTAAGCATGCACACATATTTATGTCTTCTTACCGCCAAATAATTATGTGGGTGTTGACAGACATTTGGGTGTTTCCCACTTTTTAGCTCCTATGAGTAATGATGCTATGAACATTCATGTACAAGTTTTACTTAATTTATTATTTTCATGTTTTCAATGTGTATTCACTTGTGAGTGCATGTGTGTAGGTCAGAGCACCTCCTCAAAGTGTCTGCTCCACCTTTGAGACAGGGTCTCTTCCACTGCAAAAGAACTGCCAGATGGAAAACTGTCAGCCTCGCTGGCCTGTGAGCTCCATATTCACCTGGTGCACTGGGATCACAGATGCATGTGCCACTCTAGGCTTTACGTAGGAGCTGGGGAATTGAACCTGGGCAGGCAAGCTTTGCAAGTATGTGCCTTTAACTGCTGAGCCATCTCCCCTTCCCTTATTTGAGACAAAGTCTCAAGTAGCCCAGTGTGGCCTCAAACTCCACATTATGCAGCTGTGGATAATCTTGTACTCCTGATCCTCCTCCCTTGACCTCCCAAGTGTCCACATCTCTAATCATGCACAAGTTTCTATGGACGAATACATCCTTTTCATAGGCATACACCTCGAAGCAGGTCACATAACTTATTTCTCGGGAACTATTTTCCAAAGTGGCCACACTATTTTATATTCCCACTAGACATGTTTGAGGGATCCAGTTTCATAACGAACTCTCCATCCTTTGTTTTTATGTCATTCTGACTCTAGGTATGCTGATGTGTATGAAATGCTGTGTCACTGTGGTTTTGATTATTTGCATTTCCCTAATGTCTAATTACAACAGAACAGCTTTCCATGTGCTCATTAGTTATTGGTATCTTTCCTTTGTGTTCTTTGAATCCATTTTAAAATTGGGTTTATTGTTTATTATTAAGGGTTAAATTGTGCCTCCAGAAAACTTGTTGAAATCTTTACCCCAGAACCTCAGAATGTGATCTTCTCTAGTAGAGTCCTTGCAGAATGAATAAGATCAGTTTGTATTGGAGTAGGGTGGGCCCTTCATCAGCTATGACTGATGTCCTTATAAGAGCGCACTCGCACACTCACATGTACCTCCAGAGGAGAATACCGAGTGAAGATAGTACTGTGGAGGGAGAATGCATGGGATAATGGAGGGAAGGATTAGAAACATGGGAGCTAGAGATAGGCGTGGCTCTTCCTCAGAAGCTCTAGAAGGAACCAGCCCTGCTAACACCTGGCTTTGCACTTGTGTACTGTGAAAGAACACACTTGGGACTAGGGAGATGGCTCTGTAGTGAAAGATGCTTGCTTGCAAGGATGCTGGCCCAAGTTCAACTCCTCGGCCCCCACACAGAGTAGCACATGTGTCTGTGCTTCTGACACACCTATGGCAGTGGGAAACAGAGCCAGAGGAGCTCAGGAGACCACGGGCCAACTAGACTAGGGCACATGAAGCAAAAGAGCAAAAATAGGGGCTGGGGAGATGGCTCAGCAGTCATAAGTGCTTGCTTTCAAAGCCTACTGGCCAGGGTTTACTTCCTCAGTATCCACATAAAGCCAGAAGCACAAAGTGGTACATTTGTCTGGAGTTTGTTTACAGTGGCAAGAGACCCCCCCTGGCACATCCATACATACTCTTTCTCAAGCAAATAAAAATATCTAAACAGAAATAGCAAAAACAAAATGAGGGAGAGCCTATCTCAAGTAGGGTGGAGGGAGAAGACAAACACCCCAAAGTTGTCCTTAGACCTCCACATGTGCACTATGGCTTATGCATGCTCATATAAACACATACATACCTGCACACACATAGACTCAGATACTAAAAAATAACGAAAATGTGGATTACAGTTAAGTCATCTACAGTTTATGGCATTTTGTTATGGCTGTGCTAGAAGCTAACACAAACTATAAGAGGTCTTTAAATATTCTGGGTAGTAAATCCTTATCAACTATCTGATTTGCCAAAAATTTCTCCTATTATGTTCTGTCTTTCTCCTCCTCCCTCTCCCCCTTCCCTCCCTTCCTCCTTCCTTTCTCTCTCTTTTTCCTTTCTTCCTTCCTTCTTTCCTTTTCTTTCTCTCTTTCTGCCTTCTTTCTTTTGACAAGGTCTGTAGCAAAGGCTGGCCTGGAACTCATCACAAAGCCCAGGCTAACCTCAAATTTGCAGCAAGTCTCTTGTCTTGGACTCCCAGCTCGTGATGACAGGGATTACCTAGCCTACCAAGCCCAGCTTTTCACTCTCTTACTGGTGCCTTCTGAAGCACACATTTTTAATATTTTAAAAAATATTTTATGAATTTATTTGAGCACAATAGAGATGGAGAGAAACAGGCAGTCACAGAGTGAGTGTGGGAATGCCAGGGCCTCCTGTCACTGCGAATGAACTCCTGGCCCATGCACCACTTTGGGTGTCTGGCTTTACATGGGTGCTGGAGACTCAAACCCTGGCCATCAGGCTTTAGAAGCAAGTGACTTCAACCACTGAGCAATCTCTCCAGCCCCAGATGTTAAGTTTGATGAAGTCCAATTTAGCTATTTTCCCTTTGTCTGTGCTCCTGGTGTTTTATCTAAACCACTGCTGAAGCCAATGTCAAAAAGCTTTACGCCCACGTTTCTGCTAAGAGCTTTATAATTTTAGCTTACATTTCTAGCTGTGACCCATTTTAGTCAGCTTTTGTGTAAGATGTAAGAAATGGGGTACAATTTTATTCTCTTGCAGGTGGATATCCAATTGTCCTGGCATGTTGGGCTTTTCTGTCTGTTCAGGGTTTGAGATGAGGGAGGTGTGGCACATGGTACTCAGTGCTCACTAGCTGCTTCTGACTCTGCTCCCCATATCTGAGCAAGTCCCTGAGACCCCAGCAGGCAGGAGCTGGCCCTCCCTGCTTGCTGTGCTCCCTGAGCCTCTCAGTCAGTCCCTCACTGTCAGAGGAAGTTGGGAGGTCTGGGGTCAGTGGGCCTGTGGAAGTGAACTCCAGTTCCGTTTTTCATTATTGTAAGTTCTTGCTTTTCTGTGCCTGAACATGGAAGAGCAGAGGCAAGGAAGCTGGCTGGCTGTCCATACAGAGGAAATGAGTCACACAAGGGGTGAAACCAGCGTCACTGCTCTAATGGCACCAGCCCCACTCTGACATTGCTATTTCCAACCCCTCAATTGAGCCTGCTCTCCCGGCTGATGTAGACAAAGAAAGTCAAGGCCAGGGCTGCCGCAGAAGGGTTGGAGAGTTTAATCCACTTCAATGCCACAAGACTCCTGAAGTCAAGGAAACCTCCTAGAACTGGGCGCCAGGATCTCTCCACAGGGCTCTCAGAACTGGCAGGTGCTTCCTTCTGCCAAGGACAGGATAATGTGTCAATCAGGGTGGCTGCTAGGGAGCATGTAAAACTGGATTCTGAACAAGGCTTTTCAATGTCACCAAGACCTGGGTGATGCCCTGAGAAAATTGGGCAGGAGGAACAGGCCAGATGCCACAAAGCCATCCTGGTGGCCTCACGAACACCTGCCTCTGCAGACCCTGTTCATGGCCCTGACAGGAAAGATCACTACCATTTAGAACTCAGTCATGGATTGCTCATCACCTCTTGCTGGAAGCTTCCTTACACTACCCCAGCCTACACCTTCTCTCATCTCAGCCAGGACAAGAATTCCTATTGGGTTCCTATGATATTCTCTGCTCACCCCCATCAGAGCACCTGTGAGGCTGTTTGGAATAATCATTTTTTTTCTTGATATTTACAGCAAAAACGCATGGCATAGACTCATAAAAGATGAAGAAATAAATCTCAACCATCCAAATGTCTTTAATATAAAATAACAGAGATGGGTGGAAGGACCTGGAAGGTCGAAGGCCAATGTGAATTCACGACTAGGAGTAGAAGAGGGAGATGACAGAGTTCACTGAGCACAGAGCACCTGCAGGACACGATTCTCTGTTTATTTGAACAGGGAAGGAAGGAGAGAGGGAGAGAGTGGAGAGAGAGAAAAAGAATATGAATAAATGAGCCGGGCATGGTGGCGCATGTCTTTAATCCCAGCACTTGGGAGGTAGGAGGATCACTGTGAGTTCGAGGCCAGCCTGAAACTACATAGTAAATTCCAGGTCAGCCTGGACTAGATTGAGACCCTACCTTGAAAAACAAAAACAAAAAAACAAACAAAAAAAGTTAAAACAAAAAAAAAAAGAAAAGAAAAGAAAAGCCGGGCGTGGCGGCGCACGCCTTTAATCCCAGCACTTGGGAGGCAAAGGTAGGAGGATCACCATGAGTTCAAGGCCATCCTGAGACTACAGGTCAATATTCCAGGTCAGCCTGGACTAGAGTGAGACTCTGCCTCGAAAAAAAAAATTAAAAAAAAAAAAAAGAAACATTTTTTTTCTTTTAAAAAGAGTTGAATAGTTCTCAAAGCTATAAAACTTTTGATGGTTACCAGAAAATCCCTCCAAAGATTCATCAAACAGAAAGCATATGACTAAGTAACAGAAGCATAGACAAATGAGGGGCAGACATGTCAGAGCCCAGCACAGTCCAAAGGCACACATCCAGGCCACAGTGGGGTACGGGCAGTGTCCGCAGTCCCATGAGATAGATATGTGGAGAGGCAGCCATGGAACCTGGAACAATCAGTCTTCCCTGAGCTCAGCAAGGAGTCTGCCTTGTCAGACCCATGTGACCATCCTGTCCACTCGTGGTGCACTTTCCCAAGTAAACCTACAAGCTGGCATCTCGAGAGTCTCTTGAGAGTTCAAGAACTATTAGTAGGAAGCCGAGGACACGGCTCAGTGGGTGAGAACACTTACCGCACAGGCATGAAAACCTCAGTTTGAGTCTTAGCACTCAAAAAGCTGGATGTGGCTTTGCATACCTGTAACCCCAACAGTGAGTGGGATGGAGAGTAGGGGTCACTGTGGCTTGCTAGTTAGATAGTTTGCTGGGAGTTAACACAGAGGTGAAAAGGCATGTTCCTTTATACCACGAAGCTAATAATCCAATGAGGCAGACAGGAAATTAGTAAGACAGGTATGGTGGCATGCACCTGTCATGTCAGCACGCAGGAGGCTGAGACAGGAGGATCATGAGTTTGAGGTCACCTTGGGCTACACAGCAAATTCTAGGCCAGTTGGGGCTACATAAGATCCTAATCATAGCCTTCAAAGTCTGATAAAATTCATCTTCCAAAAATGCATCTGAAGGCATCTTCAGGAAAGGAGACTATGGCTCACGTTACACAATTACATGATTGTGACAGTCATATTCAATAAATGGAGCTAGATCAACCAGATGTCCATAGGAAAAGTATAAACTATTTTTTTCCTTTTTTTTTTTTGAGACAGGGTCTCACCATGTAGCCTCACACATACTAGGCAAGTGTTATCTAAGCCTAAACTAACACCCTAGCCCCTAAAATTAAGGATTTTTGTTCAAACAAAAAGTACCATTAGGCAATTTAAGCAGGGTTTGGGATGTAGCTCAGCTGATACAGTGCTTGCCTAGCATGCAGGAAGCTTGGGGCTCAATCCCCAGCCCCACATAAACTAAGCATGGCTGCGCATTCCTGTAATTCAAGCACTCAGGAGATGGAGGCAAGAGGATCAGGATTTCAAAGCTATCCTTAGTGTGGGTACATGACAAGTTAGAGAATAGCCCAGGAAACACGAGACTGTCTCCAAAAACAAACAAAACAAAAACAAAATTAAGCCAGGCATGGTGGCATATGCCTTTTATCCCAGCACCAGGGAGGCAGAGGTAGGAGGATTGCCATGAGTTAGAGGCTAGCCTAAGACTACATAGAGAATTACAGGTCAGCTTGGGCTAGATCGAGACCCTACGTCTAAAAACAAAACAAAACAAAACAAACAAAAAACAAATTAAGAATGGGGTCAGTAGAGTCAGACCCTACCTCAAACAAACAAACCAACCCAGCAACAACAACAAAAAGAATGGGATCAGCTGGGGCTGGGAGATGGCTCAATTAGTAAAGTGCTCACAGTACAAACATGAGGGACTGAATTTGGATCCCTGGCACCCTCATAAAGACTGGGTATAGGCCTAGGAAGGCAGACCCCTGGGACTCACTGCCTAGCTAAATCTAGCTAAAATCAGTGAGCTCCAGGTTCAGTAAGGACCCTGTTTCAAAAAATAAGGTGCTGTGAGTGAGGAAGACAACTGACCATCTCTGGCCTCCACACACATGTGTGTAAAGATGTACGCACATACATGTACACCCATCCACATACAAAAATGTAAGTACATGACATACACTTGCCAGGAATGAAAGGAGAAGGGATGGGCTGCACATAAGAGGATAAAATGGTCAGTAAGCAGGTGGAAAAGTGTTAATATTCATCAAGGAACTTAAATTAAGAACATGACGAGCAGCCGGGCATGGTGGTTCAAGCCTTTAATTCCAGCTCTTGGGAGGCAGAGGTAGGAGGATCCATGAGTTCAAGGCCACCCTGAGACTACATAGTGAATTCCAGGTCAGCCTGGGCTGGGGGGAGACCCTACCTGGAAAAACTGAAAAAAAGTAAATGAAAAAAAACAAAAAAAACCACATGATGAGCTACCATTTCTCACCCACTAGGATGACTATAATTTAAAATATATTTTTAAAATATACATATGGAAAAATATAAACTTTTTATTTCATTTGTTTGCAAGCAGAGAGAGAGAGAGAGAAGAGAGACAGGCGCAGAGAAAGAGTGGGTGCAAGCTCTCAGTGAGAGTCGATCACTTTGCTCAGGAAACATCAAAGGCCGTATAAGAATGTTAAGAAGCTAAGGAACTTGAATTCATTGCCTTGGACTGTATTTCACTGGGGCCACAGTGAAACAAGTGATTCCCCCACTTCACCCCACCCCACCCTCTCAAAGAGATGCCCAGGGCTGGTATTCCTCAAGTTATTGACAAATTGGATTGGCTAATTTCAGACCAGAGCAGAGTCTGACAGTAGATGGGAGTCACCTTCTTCACAGTCATTGTGAAGATGACAAGAGATGTGCATGGGAAGGGATCAGCCCAGTCCCTGGCTCTTCTCCACTACTGACAGTCCCAGACACATTAGCTCATCATTATAACACTGAGAACACTATCTCATTTGGGGAGAGGGAGGCTAATGAGAAGACAGAACCATTTAGGGTCACCAGCTGGGGAAGCACTACTTTAGTCATTTCCCCAGACTCCCTGGACCAGCCTATGCACTCACCGGACTTGTGGGAGAGGAAACCACAAGCTTCGGTCTGATTCCGCCATACTCTAGGACCTTGTGCTGGCTACTCCCAGGACTCAAAGGCAGCTTGTCTGAAGTGCTGTTTTCCACAGGGACCACTTGGGCAGTGTCCAGCTGCTGTACGTCTGGATCATCAGGCTCCTGGGGAAGTAGCTCCTGCTTGTAGCCACCATCTGGGGTCCCAGAGGATGCTTGGGCAGGAAGTAGCTCTTCGGGCCCCTCAAAGTGCAGGTGTGTGCTGGAAGCCAGGCTGTGGACACAGAGTGAGGCCTGGAACGAAGGGATCTCTGTCTCTTGGTTTGGTCCACTGGTTGGCAGAGAGTTTACTTGGGCTTTGCTGAATTCCGATAACACCCTAGTTTTTAAGCAAAGAAACCTGTGTGTCAAGTTGATGGCTAGAATGCCTAAGGCAACTGAGGCAGTGGTAAGACTAAAAAACTTGTGTCACACTATTCAAAATACTTTTTAAATTAATTAATTTTTACAGAGAGAGAGAGAAAGAGAGAGAGAGAGAGAGAGAGAGAGAGAGAGAGAGAGAGAGCATCTTACCATCTAAAAAAAAAAACCAAACCAAACACTCCTTATTACCCACTGCATTCATTTCCCACTTGGATGCTCTCACAAAGGCTAGCACTTGGACACAGTGGGTGGACAGGTGGATTGTGGAGCCCCTATTGCAAGCCCTTAAGGCTTGTAGGGTAGAAATAATCACGTGATGTAATTGGGAACCAGCTCCATTCTGAAGGCTGACTGGGGAGTTTGCTCAGAACAGGGTTGTGTGGGCAATGCCATCTGTGGCAGAGTCTCTAGAATGTACCGTGTCTCAGAGTGGGGATCCTCAGTACCCAAGAACTGAGGTACCAAGACTATTTCCTGGGATGGACTAGGATGCACCCTGTGAGACAGCTGGGTAACAGGTTGCAGGGAGGTGTGCAGCTTGGTGTCCATCAAAGGAAGACTAGGTAAGGTCGGGGAAACTTCCATGTCCTCAGAAATCACTGCTGGAGCTCATCAATTCCCACATGGTATGGGAGGGTGCACACCTACTTTTACTTCCCACTGGGGTTTAAAATCCTTGTTCCCTCAGAGGAGCCACAGGGAACCAACATTATTGCTTTTGTACATACACTTCTGGGTCTTCTGGAATGTGCCCTGGCTAATGACTGCTCCTCCCTCTCCTGGGGCTTCTGAGAATTCAAATTCCCTTTCTAAAATAAACTCACCTGCTATCTCAACTGCTTATAAAGCCAGTGAATATTCCATGGAGAAATGTGGGTTCAGAGACAACAAGGCTCCCTTAGCCCAAAGATGGTGTGCCCCTGGATTTGCTTCCTCAATGGGAAGGGGTAGAATATTTGCAAATCATACATAATTGTCTAGTATTCAGAATATATGAAGACCTCTTACCATTCAACAATGAAAAGACAATCAAAGTCTAAATAGGGCAAAAGTAGGCAGGCTGGTAGTATAGCTCAGTGGTCTAAGGTATGAAAATGGATAAAGAAATTGAAAGGACTTTTGTACAAAGATATACAAATCACTAATAAGTACATGTTACTTCTCATCACTGACCACCAGGGAAATGCAAATTAAAACCACAATGAGATACTAACTACTTAATACAACTAGGGTGGCTGTAATAAAAGAGGAGCTGGAGAGATGGTCAGCAGTTAAAGGCACTTGTTTGAAAAGCCTGCTGGCCCAGGTTCAATTCCCCAATATACACTTAAGCCAGATAAATGTAACTTTTTAAAAACTCTGTGTGTGTGTGTGCGTGTGTGTGTGTGTGTGTGTGTGTGTGTGTGTGTGAGAGAGAGAGAGAGAGAGAGAGAATTTAACACACTGCTGTGTGTATCCCCACAGGTTATTTCTGTTCATGTTCCTTATCTGCAACACAGGAATGTCAACATTATCCACCCTCCATACTTAGAGAAAGACTGAAGGAGATAACACAAGCAAAATGCTTAGCAAAGTGTCTGGCACAAAGCAAGAGTTCAACAAATGTTAACCTTAGTTTGTTAGAGAAGGGTTTTGTTGTTTAAAAATTATTGACAAGATTGTATAGCCTCCAGGTAAACAAATATAATAACTTACATGAAAAAGTCAAATTATGATAATACCAGCATTACTAAAACAATTGTTAATTATAAATGAATCCTAATCCATAAGATGTTAATGACAAAGACTGGGTGTTAGGAAAAGTGTGTTCTAATGCCAAAAGAAATACCACCAGACAAGCTTCCATGAAATCAAAAGCAAGGGCAAGATAAAGTCAAATTCACAGAACTTCGCCAGAATCAGTACTACTGGAGAAGGCCAGGTGAAAGTCAATAGGACATGCTCATCACATGGAAAACCATGCTGGCAAGAGCTAAGATTTTTGAATAGAAAGTGAAATGAAATTTTGAAGAGATTTGAAGAAAATAAATCAAAATGAAACTGAAATGGCCAGTGTCCTTCCACTTGTGTGGCTTAGAGCAGCATTTTCCAGAAACTTTTTATAAAAAAAAATTTAAGGGCTGGGGATGAACTTCACAGGTAAAGCATTTGCTTAGTGTGACCATGGCCCTGAGTTCCATTTCCAGTACTAAAAAAAACCCACTTCCATTTTGAAAGCAATCTGGTACAAAGGCCGTCTATGCACACATGGATCTATATGTGTTCACTAGTATGTGTGCATCACAGCTAAAAGGCATGATCTTACAGAGTAGGCCTGGCGAGAGAGCCACAGTTCAGGTTTCCCACTGCGCTGGTGGGTTAGGGTATTGCTATACGGGCAGGCAAGGGCCACTGAAGAAAGCAGAGGCGGGCCATCCAGGCTGAGAGTCATTTCCCACAGGAAAGCTTTAGACAATGACATCTGACAAATATTAGCATTCAAAGGTTTTGCAGTAGTTTATGTACAGACAAGTAATAGGGAACTGATGTCACATGCACCTAGTAATAAAACAATGAGATCACCTTTTTGGTACTCATGATGTCCTAAGGGGCCCCATTAAGCACTTTACACACCTTGATTCCTCATTTAATCCTTTTTTTTTTTTTTTGAAGAGTTCTTACTCTCATTTTACAGATAAGGTCATCAAGGTCAGAAGGCTGGTAAACAGACAACCCAGGCAGTTAGACTCCTGAGGCCACTGGCCTGAGCATGAGCTCCAGGTGATAATAACCCAAAGAACAATCAGCCATCTATCCACAAGGCAAAACAGAACTCCTTCGTTAAGAATAAATTTCCTTTTGAAGTTGTGTTTTGGACTTTATGCTCAATTTGCAGTTGTTTTAATTCTATAGTTGAAACACAAGGACAAGGTATTTATGTCCCATTATAAGTTAGAAATATTTATGTAATATAGTAATAAAATCTCAACTGAACCCAAAGTACTGGTGAGAATCTTCAAAACACATACTCTAAGAAATGATCTGTCTGTCACTGCTTTAAAGACTAACTTCAAGAAGGGCCCAAGAGTGCCTGTCTGGGAAACCGAGGCAAGAGAATCAAGAGTTCAAGACCAACTTCGGACCTTGGGATACAAGATGAGACTCTTTCTTATGAGAGAGATATATATATATATATATATATATATATAGAGAGAGAGAGAGAGAGAGAGAGAGAGAGAGAGAGAGAGAGAGAAACAACCACAAAAGAAAACCCAAGGCCAGCTCTGAAACTGATGGTGCTGGATGTGCATTTGAGCATCTGTGTGCTAATGTGGCCAGTGTCAGTCTATACATCCTGCCTTTGTCCCTTCAGTTTCCCAACAAGACCCAAGACACTGCTTCCCACACAGGGTGGATGGTCACTGATTCAATGACCATATGCTGGAATTTTCCAATCATAAGACTCATGAGAGATAAAGGCAAGGCATATGACAAAGAGAAGGGCTGGGAGAGGTGAGCAAGCCCAAGACACGCCATGACCCCATCATCTCTACTCCCTGGAGGTCCTCTCCAACATGCTCATTTGATAACTGAAATCGCCATCTCATGGGCTGTGTTCCGTATTGGGAGCCTACCATTCTCACTGGGCAACCCACTAAATGGGCAGCTGATGCCACTCTCCAGCAGCCCTATGAAGGAAGCTCCATTTTAAAGATGAAGAAATAGCTTTAAAATGAGCCAGCAATTTGCCTGGCATCATGGACTAGTAAATGGTGGAACAGGCTCAGACACTAGGTCTTCTCTGCACTGCTCCTGGCACTGGTGCTGCCTCACACTGCATGGCAACCCTGGAAGGACCTGAACCAAGGAAGGTCAGAGTGTGCACAGCAGGGGTTCATGGAAATGGGATTAATTGAAGGAGAGTCTTAACAAAAGGTTACCACTGTCATCTATCTAGTAGATGAGAAAATATGGAAAACTTTGATAATACTCTCTGTTGGCAAGGTTGAGAGGACACAGGGACTGCCTAGTCGTGTAAATAGGCAGTATGTGTGAAAATTCAAATTAGTTTTGCCTAGGCTCAGCCCATTTGCTTCTGGGAGTTTATTGAACCAACATACCTACATAAAACTGAAAGAGGGGTTGGGGATTTAGCTCAGTGGTAGAGCACTCAGCAAGTCCAATGCCTGGGTTTGGTCCAAGAGGAAAAAGGGAAAAAAGTGTGAAAGGCCACATATACCAGATTATTTATAGATGCACTGAATTCCACTATCCATTAAATACAGTGCTGATTGACAAACCAATTCACACAGTGGAACAAGATACATCAGAAAAGAATGAAGATGCTCTGATACTCAAGGTACAGATGTGCAAATGCTACCTTTTGTACGAAGGGAGGAAGAAAAAGGAAGTAACTTTAAAGAAGTGTATATTTGTATTTATCACAGATGCATTTAGAAACACATGAAGAATATGCAAGAAATTAATAATCACACTAGCCCTGGGGGCATACATCTATTATCTCAGTTCTAGGGAAGTGGTGCCAAGACCATCAAGAAGTTCAAGGTCAGTCTTGGCTATAAAGCAAACTTGAGGACAGTCGGACAGTCTGGAATACACAAGTTTCTGCCCCACCCCAAAAAAGAGAGAGAAAAATAGAGATGGATAGTTATGTTTGCTGGGTGGGGTGGGGATGGGGGTAGGGGTGGGGGTCATGAGGCCAAGCAATCTCCCTGAGGAGCTAATGGCAGTTGATGGTTGCAGGTAGAAGAAAGACTTTGTCCCATAAATAACCCATTACCCACAGACATGTAAACAACATTAATTACACTAATTAAACTCACAGGGTCATTAAATAAAACCATGAAAGCAGAAGGAGGTTTAGGAAAAGTAAGGGCTTCTGCAAGAGTGGGTAATGGGGGATAATATATACATGCATAAAATTGTCAAACACAAATAAAAATTTTAAATAAGGGAATTAAAAATTAATAATGATGGTCTAAAGGAGGGGAAAGGAATAGAGGTGTTAAAGATTTTACTGAATAAACTTTAGATTTTTTTTTAACTATAAAAAGGTAATTCAAAAATTAATGCTTAAGCCTGGGTATGTAATTTCAGCACTAGAGAGGATCACAGGGTATCACTGTGAATTCCAGGCCAGCCTGAGCTGAAGAGAAATCCTATTTCAAAAATCAAAAATACAAAATATAAAAATCCATTTGCCTCATTGTGCTGTTTGTGAGTTACAGTAAGAGCCCATGTGCTCTTTGACTTCCTTTACACCCTAGCAGAGTTCAGTGACAGACAGTCACATGCAATCCCTTGTGATAGAAAAGAAGGGAGAGCCAAGAGGAGGGAAGGGGTGGAGGGGCACTCACTCTTGTAGAGACTTGTCAGAGTCATCAGCATTTGCTGGGCTCAAGTCTGAGTCGTAGGACATGGGCTCCTCGGAAGGCTCGGGACTCCTGGAGCCATTCTCCTGGAGGGGGCAGCTGTCGGAGTTCAGGCTGCAGGACAGCTGGGACGAGCCGGCTGTGTCCAGGCTGAGGGAGGAGGCAGTGAGCTTCCTGTTGTGGCGGATCTTATGGCCCGAGTGCTGGACTTCGATGTCCTCAGAGCCTGAGGAATGGGAAATGGAATCTAGAGACTCCTTACGTTGCAGCTCTGCCCCAGAGGCGGTGAGTGGGTCGAGCTCAGAGAGTGGGCAAAGCCCAGACAGAGACAATGGAGTGAGAGTCCACTCATTTAAGATGGCCGACTTGTAGGAGAGTTCGAAGGACAAGGAGGTCAGTCCCTGCAGGAAGCTAAGGAGGAACTCGCCCTCCTCAGCATCTCGCAGCAGGGCTGAGGGCTGGTAGTACTCGCACAGCCGGGCCTGCTCCTGCAGGAGCAGTTTCAGGTAGCACTCCATCAGGCCGTCATTGAGGGCCAGCCGCAGCCAGGCCCGGCAGCGGCCCACATCCGTGTTGACAAAGACCAGGTGCTCCAATTCTGAGATGATGTGTCTGGAAGGAGGAGCAGACTTGGTTCAAGAAACTACCCAAATCCCTGAGATGTGGCCTCACACACCACTTGGCAAAGAACTAGTGATAACTATTGCAAATATATTTTTTCCCCTGAATAATGGTGTATGCTGAGCTATAGCTAACAACATTTTGAGGCTAATGCCATGAAGGCTAATTCTCCTGTTCAACACAACCATCCCTCTAGGATCCCAGGTGTAATCTGCTAATCTAAGATATGTCTGTTAAATCCCCAAATCCCAGAGTTGAGAAGATACAGGATAAAAATACGGTCCCTGACCTTGGCCAAAAGAACTGCTTTCTTTTTTTTTTTTTCGAGGTAGGGTCTCGCTCTAGTCAGCTAACTGCTTTCTTTTCCCCTCTTTCTTCTTTCTTTTCTCAGTAGTGAGGAATAGGCCCAGGGCCTTGTACAGGCTAGGTGATTCTATCCACTAATGAGCCACACACCAGCCCCAAGTAACTGGCACTGAAGGGTACATAAAGTTCAGTCCTTTTGTTGGTGGAGGCTGTGTCAGAGGTTGGGCCATCATTTCTGGATTAGAATAAGATATGTACAGTATCTGAAACACAATAGAAAACTCAGTATATGAACTGAAGGCATTCAAGAGGCAAAGATGAAGAAGCCTCTAGGCACAGTGGACTATAAGAAAAGAAAAAAAGCCTACTGGGTTGGAAAGCGACAGGCCTGTAACAGGAGTGGAGAGCTCCAGTTACGACAGGCGGAGAGAGAGTGGCTGGTTAGGTTGCAAAGCCAGGTAACGGAGAGGCTTGAGTATCAACCTGATTAGACCACGTGGGACAAAGTTTCTCACACCTGGCTGTGCACCAAAAGTCCCTGGGGAACTTTTCAAGCTACAGATTTAGGGGCCCCAACTTAGTGCCCTGGACTCAAATAGCACTTGGGAGCTAAGGGTTTCTTGGTAGTGACCTGACTACAGCCATTTATACTTTAAGATGGATTGCTGTGGTTAATGAGGTCCGTCCCCAAGTGTACCAAACTCAGTTCCCAAGCCCTTAGTCTGACAAAAACATCCCTCCTCTCCACTACCACAAGTGCCCTGTGTGGGAGGGCAGCTCACAGTTCCCTAGACTCAAGAAGCAAGCCACTGGGCTGGAGGGATGGCTCAGTGGTTAAGGCACTTGCCTCCAGTGCCTAGGGCCCCAGGGTTTGATTCCCTAGTACCCACGTATGCCAGACCCACAAGGTTGTGGCCCTGGTGCTCTCTCTCTCTCTCTCTCTCTCTCTTTCTCTCTCTCTCTGTATCTCTCTGCTTGAAAATGAATAAATAAAATATTAAAAAAAAAAAAAAGAAGCAAGCCTCTGTCACCCAGGACAGAGTAAGAACCTCAACTAGGTCAGCGGCAGTAGGTATAGAAAGATAGGCCAGAGACTGACCAGTCACCTTTGGGCTGAAGATGGCATACATATCTATCTTCCTTCCTTTTCCTTCTTGCCATCTTATTTTTAAAAAATTATTGCTCCTTCCCTTCTATTAACACCCTTCTTCTTCATTAATCCCTATCTTATTTCATGCGTACTTTTTTTCTTTTCTCTGAGGTAGGGTCTCACTCTAGCCCAGGCTGACCTGGAATTCACTATGTAGTCCACACTGGCCTCAAACTCATGGCGAGCCTCCTTCCTCTGCCTTCCAAGTGCTGGGATTAAAGGCATGTGCCACCACACCTGGCTCATGTCTATTTTTTTTTAACCCATTGAGTTTAAGTAGGTTTGCTTTTTCTTCATTCCTTCCTTCCCCTCCCCCCTTTTTTTCTTCCTTTCCTTCCTTTCCTTTTTTCTTCTCCTTTTTCTGTCCCTCCCTCCTTCCTTCTTTGGTTCTTTAGCCCACCCTGGCCTTATATAGCCAATGATGACCTTGAACTTCTGATCTTCCTGTCTCTACCTCCAGAGTGCTGGGATCATAGGTATGGGCCACCTTGTCAGGTTTTATGTGGTACTGGAGCTGGAACTCAGAGTGCTCGACCCACTCAGTTACACCCCAGCCCCAGAAATATTTCTTAGAGACAGTGTCAGCTACTTGCTCAAAAGCCCAGTCAGTCAGTCAGTCACACAGCCAAAAACAGGGTTTCTGCACGAATGTTCAAATGGTCTTATTGATCCCAAGACTTCAGTATGATCATAAAACACAGATCACAGAGAATCTGGAGCAACAAACTTTTTCTGTAGTGGGCCAGAGCAAGTATTTTAGGCTTTGCAGGCCATATAATTCTGTACTACTTGACTGTTCCATGTGTTCAAAAGGTCACTAGCCCTGAGGTAGGAAGCAGCCGTAGGCTCTTGCCTGAGAAGGGGGGGGGGTCTCAAGGAATGGAGATAAATCTTTCTGTAAGACCCTCTCCAGCTCTACTTCACACTACTCCAACACAGAACACAAGGTGCCTGTCTGTTGGCTTCCTGGCCCCTGTAGAGGAAGAGTCAAGTGTCCCACACTCCCAGGCTCCCCCCCAGCATCAATCCTCTTCAGCCCATCTCACTTGTGGGTGACAGCTTTCAAGAGGGGCCAGAAGACAGGCTGAGGCAGAATTTTGTGGTGAACATGTTTCTTCCTTTTTCCTCCAGTCTCAGCATGGATGTGCTTGGCATGCAGGCCATGGATAAACACGGCCTCCAGGGCACTGCACATGGTGTTGGCATCTCCATCTTCACTGGTGACCACTGTGTCCAGGGACACATACTGCTTCTGCAGAGCCTTCACGGATCCCACCAGCTTCTTCTTAATGACCTAAGCCAGGCCAAACAGAAGGCAGGACTTCAGAGGCAAATAAATACTGTAAGGAGTCTATGGGCTGCGGCCAACTGTGTGTAAACACCTGCACACATACCTGTGTAACTAGATCCTTCTGCAAACCAGAATATTAATTATGGCAATTAGAGCTATGGAATAGGTAAGACACAGTTTTTCATATATTTTGTTGTGGTTTCCTTCTGTTTTCTAAACCAAGCTTCAATCTTGTGCTTAAATACTGACCTTATTAGTTATAGCTATGAATACTTGGAGAATCTGCAGAGATAAGCTAAAGAGGGAAAAGGGTTTTGGAAAAATAAATATATCAACTCTGGGCTGGGGTCATGGGAGCACAAAACCCCAGCACTGGGGGTTGGGAGGAGGAGAGAACAAGACCATAAGAAACTGGTTCCATTAAGAAAGATCCTAGGCCTGAAGCCAAAGGCGAAGGTTCAGACCCAGCTCAGTTAGTAATAAGCTGGGCCACTTCAGACATCAATCCTCAATTTCACCATTGGTTAAGTGGAAATCAATATTTCTAGATTTAGAGCTTGGAATCATTGCTCCTTGAGAGCATGAAGAGTTGTGTGTATTTTTTCATGTGTGCAGGTGCATGTGTATGTGAGTTCTGGGGAAGGCTACAGGACAACCTCAGCTACTGTTTGTCAGGAACACCTTTTTTGAGACAGGGTCTCTCCCTGGTCTGACCCTCATGCATGAACAAATTCACATATACACAATTAATAAATTTTAAAATGGAATGTTTCATGGATTTTCCTATCATCCTCATACAGGGGCCATGCTAATTTTCTCCGTATCATACTGATTTTAGCAAATATGCTGCTGAAGCAAGCCAGGAATAGGTTTTATTTCTTGAGTTCCCAAAACTTGCCACTGTGCCTGGTATATGCGGGTATATGTAACAAATGCATTGTAAAATATATATGAAGTATTTTGGAAATATAGTATAAAATGATACAATCATAATTATATGATTAGACTATTACCTAAGTGTTTGGTAAAGGACCAGGAGGGATTATAGAAAAACTGGTTTGAATTGGGAGTTAGGACAATGAATAAATATTTCACTCAATTATTTTGATTTAGCTGAAAGCAGCAAGTGTTATGATTCATTGGAAAGTCCCCATTTTAAAAAGTTAACATAGGAACAAGCTATCATTTACATTAAATTGACGCATATAACTCATGGACTTCAAACTTTCCCCCTTTTCTTTCCCAGAACTTACCACTATTATGGATTTAGGTAAATCTTTCCTTTCCTATTTATTATTTTTGTCACAGATGCATTCTTAAACAATACAGTAAATGATTTCATATGGCCTGATTGTGTTTATTCTGTTTAGGACTCATTGGATTTCTTTAATCTGAAGATTTACAGTAAAAAAAAAAAAAAACAAAACAAAAAAAAAAAACCCAAAAAACAGAAAAACTTTAAAAAAAAAAGTTTAGTGGTTTCTGGACCATAGTTTTTGAGAACTGCTGAGCCTTTACTGTTATCAAGTATTAGGCCATTTTTATCACCCCCCCCAAAAAAAAAATAACCCACTGAATATGAGTGGCTGCCAAGAGCTGAGTGAGAGGTGACTTGGGAGTGGCCACAGGCACTAATCTATGGATTTGCCTACTCTCGACATTCTGTAGAAATGGAAGTGGACAAAGAGGGAGAAAGAATGGGTGCATCATGGCCACTAACCACTGCAAACAAACTCCAGATATATGCATCACTTTGTGCATCTGGCTTTATGTAAGTACTGGGGAATCGAACCTGGGTTGTTAGGCTTTGCAGGAAAGAGCTTTAGCCACTGAGCCATCTTTCCAGCCCCAGTTGTTCCTACTTTTTGACTATGGTGCTATGAATATTCATGTCCAACTTTGTGTAGCTATGTTTCTATGTGTATACTCAGGCCTAGAATTGCTGAGCCAAAGAGCTAGGCATGGTAGTCAATATCTTTAATAGCAGCACTTGGGAATTTGAGGCAGGAGTATCATTGTGAGTTGAGGACATCCTGATAGTGAATTTGAGGCTGGCTCGGTCTGTCTCAAACTCTAAAGACTTGTTGAGTCATATGACATCCTATGCTGGAGAAAGGCATGGACTCTGCTCCTGCCCAGTGATCCTGGGATGGAAGGGAACCACCACAGGGAAAAGGCCTTGCTTGGAAGTCTGCAGGGGAGAGGTGAGCTGACCCTCTAGTGGCCAGGCAAGGAAAGACACATCTCTGAGGACTGCAGTTACCTGTGTAGAGAAATTCCACAGGGGAAACAGCAGTGGGGAGCAAAGGCTTCTCCGATAAAGCCACCTCAGGGCTCCCCTGATCCCAAAAGCTTCCTGACCTCTGGCCTCTCCAAGGTACATGACTGAGTCAGTTCTGAGTTCCCAGGGCAGTCCAGGGTCCAGCACACAGGACAGAGGGCTCTTATTTGCTAGCATAGACACACACACAGAGAGGCAGAGAGAATGGGCATGCCAGAGCCTCTAGGCACTGCAAATGAATTCCAGATGCATGCACCACCATAAGAGAGGCTGTGTGTGTGTGTGTGTGTGGCTATAATGGGTCGCAAACACCTATATTTGAACAATTCCTGGAAAATGGTAAATTTTCATAGCTACATCTAAGCAGCAATTGACCGCCACTACTAAAATAAGAACTAGTGCCTGAGAAGAGCTGCTTCAGACCAACTCAATGCTTTGAAGAATTGTTGCCCAATGCCAGCTGAAGGGTAAAAGGAAGAAGGGATGAATGGAAGTCCATCTTCAGGTAACAACTTAAATCCCCACTGTGCTTTAAATAGATTCCCACCAACATGATCTAGAAAAGGCAGATCTCCTGGGAGCCCACCTTCGCTATAACTTTATCTCCACGGGAAGCCTCTCTCTGGACAGTGCTCATTCATGGCAAAATCCAAAACCTATTGCTCAGCAGTTAAGGCATTTGCCTGCAAAGCCTAACAAGCTGGGTTTGATTACCCAGTGCCCATGTAAATCCAGATGCATAAAGTGGAACATACATCTGGAGTTCATTTGCAGAGGCTAGAGGACCTGCCCATTCTGTTTTCTTCTATCTCTCTCTGCTTGCAAACAAACAAACAAACAAACAAATATATTTTTTAATCTGAAAACTAGAAGAAAGCTGTATGTGATAGGGCACAGTTTGTCTCTTGGAAGTGGAGGCAGAAGAATTAGTAATTCAAGATCATCCTTGGCAACATAGAGATTTCCAAGGCTAGCCTAGGACACATGAAACCCTGTCTCAAAAAGAAAGAAAAAGAAAGAAAGGAAGAAAGAAAGAAAGAAATAAAGAAAAGAAAGGAAGAAAGAAGAAAGGTTAAGAAAAAAGCTGAAATGGGAGCCCTGTGCAGCCCTTCCCAACCTTGCTCTCCTTGGCCCACCTACCTGGATGGCAGCCCGGGGGTCCAGTCCATTCTCTACCACTGAGAGCATTTCCACTCAGGCAGCAACTCCTGAAGAGACTCACATGACACCTGCAGGGACAGATGGCAGGTGTATAAGCATGAGCGCAACTCACCCTCACAGCCACAGTCCGTCCCCACAGCAGGCAGCAGGTGGTCAGGCCATCTCACCCAAAATGCAACTGAAAGGTATTTGAGCAGCAGAAATGTAAAATTTCAGAGTGGATTTGACCTAAGGAAACAAAGAAGGAAAAAGGCCAGAGGTGCAGTCCTTGGGAGAAGAGGAACCTACATGCCAGGAATGGGTGGCAAGAGTTCTTCATGGTGGCTGGGCGTAGTGGCGCACGCCTTTAATCCCAGCACTCCAGAGGCAGAGGTAGGAGGATCACCATGAGTTCAAGGCCACCCTGAGACTACATAGTGAATTCCAGGTCAGCCTGGACTAGAGCAAGACCCTACCTCGAAAAACCATTAAAAAAAAAAAAAGTTCTTCATGCCTGGTTTTCAGCACAGAAAGTCAGGACCTATGGGATGGGGCCAGGGACATGAGAGCCAACGGCTGTTTCTTAAACTGTGGGTCACAAGCCCATATGGGGTAGCATTATTGAATAAGGGGGCTGTGAAAAATTTGCCAACAGCGAAAGGTTTCTAAATGCACAACCACTAAAACTGAATTCAAAATCAAATGCCCACTGAAGCCAAGGTGCTTCTGCCTTCATTGCCACCTTAGTTCTGAGCACATAACATTTGCACTTTGTACTGCCCGTGCCCTCATGCCACATAAAGCCAACCAATGTTGCCTGAAACACCTCAGCTGAGATTGAGACTTCTGTATGTGATGAGATGTAGTGTCTTTACAGTACATATGACATTTTCTGCTGCTATGAAAATATAATGGTTTAAGTACAGAAAACAGAATTTAATATTACCCTTCCATAATTTCTCAGCATGTAAGCAGCAGGTTAAGTATATCTTTGGATTGGACTGTGTGGGTAAACAAGCACACCCATCTTATTAGTATGCAAATTGGCTTTAGTCTTTATAATGGCAAAATTATATATACCAAAGAGTTGTTTTAAAATGAATTCCTGAGGTAAGAAGATTGCCATGAGTTCAAGGCCACCCTGAGACTACATAGTGAATTCCAGGTCAGCCTGGACTAGAACAAGACCCTACCTCGAAAAACAAACAAACAAACAAAAAAAGAATTCCTGCCAGGCATGGTGGTGCATGCCTTTTATCCAAGCACTCGAGAGGCAGAGGTAGGAGGATCACCATGAGTTTGAGGCCACCCTGAGACTACATAGTGAATTCCACGTTAGCTTGGTCTAGAGCAAGACCCTACCTTGAAAAACCAAAAAGCAAAAAAACAAAACAAAAACAAACAAACAAAACCAAACAGTGTATAGAGGCCCATGACCACAATTCCAGCATTTGTCAGGTGGAGGCAGATCAGGAGGTCAAGATCAGCCTAGGCTACTGCTACATGAAATTCTATCTAAAAACCAAAATAATAAAATAAAATAAAAGTTGTTTGTGGTGGGTCACAACTGAAACCTTAGGCCTGAGAAGGCTAAGGCAGGAGGACTGCCCAGGGTTCTGAGTTAGTCTCAGCAACAGAGAAAATTCCAGACTGGGTTTCAAAGTAAGACTCCATCTGAAAACAAACAACCAGACAGACAGACAAACAAAATCAAACCAAAGTAAACTGAAGTTAAGAGTGGTCAGAGCCTGTGGGGTTTGACAAGAGACAAATAATTGTTATCTGAACTATCAGAAAATCCATACAATAACCCACATTAGGAACCCACAAGATTAATCATTTTATAATTCACAAAACAGGACCAAGGTTTTTGGTCTTAGGCTATAATCAGAACAGCTTTACCTTTCTTTCTAGGAGGCCAAGACACCCTACTTACTAATGTCTAGCCACAGAGCTTCAGGGAGGGGAAATCACACATGCACCTACAGGTGGAAGCTGAGGCTTTGGCTCTCTTGACTGCTGGGTCAGTGCTGCAAGGCTTCCAGAGTATGGGACTGCTGCCACCCCTGTCCTCAGCTACTCTTTACTCACACCAAGTAGCAGGCTGGAGAGAAACAAGACTTCTAGGACAGCTTTAAGGGCTTTCCAATCTTATGGGGGAGAGTTCAGAAGGGGAAAGGCAACTCCTGACATCTAGGAAACCACAAATTGCACTAAGTCGACTTCTACTCCAAGGCACTTATTCAACCTTCCACAGCTTTCCAAAGTGACAAAGCAAACTTCTCTGATCTCATTCTGTATCCTCTTTTGCTCCTTAGAATGATCCTCGGAGAAATGTTCCTCTCTACGTTAGAGGAACAAATAGGCTCAGTTGAAACAGGCTTCAGGTAGAAGATAGAGAAATCTCAGGCTTTCCCACTCATTTCTCAGATCAAACCATCTCAGGTCTTTGGTTTAAGAAATTTCAGGTATACTTCATTACTTATGGATGCTCTCTCTAGAGGATCTCAAAAGCTCTGTTTTATCAAATAAGACCTAAGAGCATTAAGACACTTTTTTGCCAGACAGATTTATATCTCCAACCAGTGAAGACCAGGTCCTTCCCATGATACCTAGGTTTTAGAACTGTTTTTTCCTAAACGCTCAACACTAAGAAAGGTTTGTCCTGTTTTTTTCTTCATTATATGCTGATCCTCCCATAGACATATGCTCAATTTCACTTCCTCCATAGTTCAAGGAAGAACAAAAAAGAAAAATGGCTCAGGTGAAATTTCCATTAAAAGAAGGAATGGATAACCTGGCTTCAAGGCACTCAACTTTCAGGCAATAAATGGCAAGAGCTTCTCATTACAGACTTATTTCCCAGCCACGCTAACAGCCTTCTCTCTACTGGCTCTAGTGAACAATAGCCTGGCACTCGTGCCATCTACTTGTTATATCAATTCATGAGTCATGATACCTCAATTGGAAAAGAATGACAGTTATCATCTGATTCAGACAGGCAGTTGATCTCTCAGACATGTGGCTACTCAGTGAGTAAAGCAGCACTTCCTTCTATCTGAAGAAAGCTGGATTTCTGGGCAAGTGTCTTGGAATTTACGGGATGGGAAGACTAGCTTGTGTCTAGTCTCTCACCCACCAGACCAAGGACTGCTCGGTGAGGACATCTGTGAACACAGGGTACATTTCTTTGCCCCTCTTTCCTTCCAGTCAGTACCACACTCATCTACCCTATATTCTCTTCTATTTATTTAATTTAAATTTTTAAAATTTTTAAATTTGCAAGCAGAGAGAAATAAAAGATCGAGCGCAGGTTGTTAGGTTTTGTAGTCAAGCACCATAACTGCTGAGCCATCTCTCCAACCCAGGTTTGGTTCTCTAATACCCATGTAAAGCCAGATGCACAAAGTGGTACATGCATCTGGAGTTCATTTGCAGCTAGCTACTAGAGGCCCTGGTGTGTCCATTATCTGTCTCTCTTCTCTATCTCTCTCTGCTTGCAAATAAATATATTTAAATTAAAAAAAAAACAGGTCCTTAGATGTTACAGGCAAGCGCCTTAACCACTGAGCCATCTCTCTCCAGTCCTGCTTTTAATTTTTTTAAAGGCAGTGTCTCACTCTACTCCAGGCTAACTCGGGACTCTAGTTGCAGGCTGGCATCAAACTCATGGCATGCACCACCATGTCCACCTTATTTTCTTTTATTATTTTTATTACCCCATATTCTTTTTTTTTTTTTTTTGGTGTTTCAAGGTAGGGTCTTGCTCTAGTCCAGAAATTCACTATGTAGTCTCAGGGTGGCCTTGAACTCAAGGCAATCCTCCTACCTCTGCCTCCTGAGTGCTGGGATTAAAGGTGTGCGCCACCACGCCCGGCTTTACCCCATATTCTTGACCCATATGATGTAAGATTGTTTTTCTCCCTTATTTTTTTCTTGTTGTTGCTGTTGTCATAATTTTATGAGGCAGGGTCTCTTGTAAGCCCAGATGACTTGAAATTCACTGTGCAGCCCAGGCTGGCCTTGAACTCACAGTGATCCTCCTGCCATATTCTCCTGAATGCTGGGATCAAAGCCTCCTTCAGATTTTTGAGACGAAGACTCAGTGTGTTGCCCAGGCTGACCTCCTGCCTTTAGACTCTACAAGTTCCAAGATTACAGAAGCAAGTCACCATCCTGACTTCATCCCCAACACCAGTAGTGGGGATTGGACCCAGGGTCCTGCACTAGTCAAGTAAGTGCTTTACCACAAGACGTTAAGTTTTCTTTGTTGAGACCTTGTCTTGCTACATAGCCAAAGATGACCTTGATCTTTGTATGTAGCTCAGGAAAGCCTCAATTGAATGCCACAGAAAAGCCTTGAATTCATAATCCTTTACCCTCAGCTTCCCAAGTAACTGGGGTCACAGGCGTGCATGAATGTGCTTGGCTATGCTGTAGGATCCTAAAGAGCCATCTCTGGCAGAGAATGGTGGCACACACCTTGAATCCCAGCACTCAGGAGGCAAAGGCAGGAGGATCTCTATGAGTGCGAGGCCAGCCAGGAACTACAGAGTTAAATTCCAGGTCAGCTTGGGCTAATGTGAGATCCTACCTCAAAGCAAACAAACAAACAACAACAACAACAAAAAAAAAAAACCAAAAGAACTAACAAAAAAAATGAACAAGAACTTTGCATGATTCATTTACTATTGCATTTCTGGAATCCAAAACGATGGTGGCATATAGTGGTGCTCAATACAGTGTTGCTCAAAAAAAAAAAAAAAAAAAAAAGAAAGAGAAAGAAAAACTTGAATGACTTGATAAATAAAATAAAAACAAGGTGCAGGATGGGTATGTCCATTTCACAGAATGGGAAGTTGACTAGTTTACACCATGGTATACCACATTGATGTGGTAGGACTACTGGGGAATTCCAGCCATTACACTAAGCTAGCACTAAGACACAAGTCATCCTAAAGGTTGTACCATGAGCGGACACTGAAGACAGCATTGCATTCAGCCTTAAAGGAAAAAGTCTCTTGTGGCAATGATGGGCTCTTGGGGCCCTTTAGGACTTACAGTTGCTGTCAGGGCTGAGTGTGTGCAGCTTAGTGGTAGAGAGCTGCCTGGCATGCTCAGCCCGAGATTCAATCTCAGCTCTGAAAAAAAAGCTTGCTATCAAATGGCCAACCCTTCTGAAGTCTGCACATTAGAACTTGGAGGAAATGTGCACTAAAATGTTCCCAGGGATCTAGAAATGCTGAACATGGCTCCTTAAGAACATCCATCTTGAGCTGGGTGTGGTGGTGCACGCCTTTAATCCCAGCACTTGGGAGGATCGCAGTGAGTTCGAGGCCAGCCTGAGATTACAGAGTGAATTCCAGGTCAGCCTGGGCTAGAGCGAGACTCTACCTAGAAAAGGAAAAAAAAAAAAAAAAAAGAACATCCATCTTCCTCAGCCACTGAGAGGAACTCTCAGTTTTCCGTGTTGCTGGAACCCAAAGTCTAAACCTCAAAGATCCAGGACCTACAAAAGGGAAGTGACTCAACAGCCTCTGCACACACCTAGGCCTCAGGCCCCCACTCACCCACACTCTTCATCACACCTTCCAACACCTTCTAAGTCCCCTGTATTCAGCACTGGGACCAACCTGCAATCCACTCTGGCAGGAAGGAGCACTGGTAGAGGACAAGTGCTTCCGGGGTCAGAAATGTCAAGGCAAGACACTCAGATATCTAGACATGGCTCTCTGATCACAGTCAGCATCTCACAGGCGTGAGGTTCTCCACAGCCAGGATCCTAGTCAAGAACTGGTTTCCATTGCCCCAGGATGAGTCAGCTGAGTGAGTGGCCATCTCTCACCTTCCAGGTATTTGCATGACACTATTCCAACAGCCAGCACAGGTAATTTAATATGAACACCAGAAAAACAATCCCTGGGGACAGGGTCAGGAGAGCAGAAACCAGGAAAAGTCCTGTCAGCCAAGAGTGGGGGAAGAGATCTCTACCCCACCCTCATTCACCACTTGAGGCTCTGCACACCCCAGCAAGCTGTTCCGTCTAACTGCAGGCTTTGAGCTAGGACAGATCTGGCTGGTGAGGGGCAGCTGGTGGGATTGGCAGGGGGCTCAGGAAATTCTCAGACTGGATGAGAGGGGCTGAAGGGAAGACTGGGCACAGGGCTGGGTTAAACACTGCATGGGGCAGCAGGGGTAAAAGGACATGAAGACCTAACTGGTACTGGGAGGCCATTTATAATCCCAGTAGCAGGGATGTGGGATCAGGAGTTCAAGGCTAGCCTTGACTACATGAACAAAATTCAACAATGAAAGAACTGGGAAAGTGGAGTGGGAACTGAGGCAGCATGAGGTGGGGGTGGGGACAGCTTAGAAACAAAGTAGGTAGAAGACATTCTCGGGAAGGTGGGGGGGAATACCTATGTGATGAGCTGGGAACGTTTGCCGCACAGTCGGCGAGGACGAGAAGACACAGGCGAGACTCGGGGAGGAAAGGGGTGACCCTAATTTGGGGGCAGAAGTAGGGCGTCTGGGATGAGCAAGGGTTTGAGACACAGGCTACGGGTTCTGGGGGACGTTTGTTCCGAGTGGATGGCGAGGGTGACGTGCACTCGATGGGGTGGTTACTAGGCAAAGTGGGGTCACGAGTGAGCTGGCATTTGCGCAAGACCCCGCGGTTCGGGGCGGGCGAGGATGCAGTCGGACGGCGGCGGGAGCGAGCGGAGAACCGGCACCCGCACGGGCCCCGGCGCCGGCCACAGGTAGGGTAGGAAGCGAGAGGAGAGCTCGGGAGCCCGGGCCGCGGCGAGGCGGTGGACAGCCCCGGAGGCCCACCGCTGCTTCGCGCCGCCGCCCGCGCTCGCTTCCCCCCTCGGCCCTGACCCCTGACTCACCGAAGAGACCAGGAGACCGGGAGCGGGGATCCATCCGGGGGGGACACTGCCGGCTGCGGCCGCTGCTCAGCCTCCGAGCCCGAGCTGCGGCATCCCGGCCACTGACAACAGGAAGCGGCGCCCGGCGCCTGACGCCATCACGTCGTCGCGGCTCTCCGGCCACGCCCCCGTCCGAAAAGCCAATCGCGGGCCGCGCCGGAGCCGAGGGGCGTGGCCAGCCGCTCTCCTCAGCGTGGGAGGGGGCCACGGGGCGGCGGGGACGTCTGTCCCTGAAGACACCTGCTCGCGGCTATTTTGACTGTGACCGCGCTGAAGCTCCCTTGGGGGTTGTGTTCATCTTGTCAGTGGCTGGTTGAGAAGGAAAATTACAGATAAGGATAGACAACTATTTTCTTGGTAACTGTTAATCTCGATTTTTTGTTTTTTTGAGGTGCTGTGGATTGAACCCAGGGCCTTGCTCAGGCTAAGAAAGCACTCTACCACTGAGTTACATGCATCTCAAAGCGTAAATAAAATGCTTTAGATTTCTTTCTGTTTTATTTCGAGACAGAGTGTCAATAAATAGCAGCTGGGCATTGTGGCGCATGTCTGTAATTCCAGCTGCTCAAGACACTAATATAGGGGGATTATAATTTCAAGACCCGGACTGGGGAGGTGGCTCAGCAGTCAAAGGCACTTGCTTACAAAGCCTGGAGGTCCTGGAGTTTGTAGTGATCTTGTTCCTCTCTCCCTCCCTCCCCCCTTCTCTCTCTCTCTCTCTCTCCTTGCAAATAAACAATAAGTAAAAGCTTTAAAAATCAAGGCCTGCCTAGTCAATTTAGCCACACAGTCTCAAAATTTAAAACAAAAATGGACCCAGTCTGACACATCCACAGGACATAGGTGGTATGGTGGCCCAGCCTCTGGGGTCCTGGATGGCTATCTGGGTCTGGAACAAAGTCCTTTTTTCCTAGAAGGTGTGCAGGGTCCACCACACACCTGGCTTTATTTTGAATGAATTAGCACTGTCCAGAGAGAGGCTTCAGAAGAAAGTGTTCTAGCAAAAGCAGGCTTCCAAGGAAACCTGTTTTTCCTAGACCATTTTAATGATTATAAAATGGGAACCTGTAAAATTTAAAATACTGTGTGTGTGGGGGGGAGTGTCAGTTATCTGAAGAACATACTTGCATTCAACCCTTCAGCCCTCTGCCCTTAGAGCACAGTTGGGTTACAGTTTGCTCAAAGCATTGATTTTGTTTGAAATAGCAATCTCGATTTTATTGTTTTAGTCTTTTGGGCTCAGTAGAACCTTGAAGTGGCTTCAAAGGCTTAGCAGAAGCCTTTCCTTCCTACTGCAGCTCACTAGTTCAAGAACTCTGCAAGGAACAGCAGCCCTCGGAGATGTGCCTTCCCTTTCCTGGCCACGAGAGGGCAAACTCCACCGCTCCCTGCTCTGGTCCCATCCCATCCCTGACTGACTCTTTGAACTTGTGGGTTTCTTTTCTTTTCTTTTTAAAAATATTTTATTTATTCATTTTCAAGCACACACACACACACACACACACACACACACACAGAGAGAGAGAGAGAGAGAGAGAGAGAGAGAGAGAGAGAGAGAGAGAGAGCGCACCAGGGCCACCACCTTGTGGGTCTGGCTTATGTGGGTCCTGGGGGATTGAACCCAGGGCCTTAGGCACTGGAGGCAAGTGCCTTAACCGCTGAGCCATCTCTCCAGCCCACTTGTGGGTTTCTTGAGGGTATGCCAATTTATCCTTCTTGTTCCATACCTCAACGCTGATAGACACTTGCTTGGAAGTAATTTGTTATTTTTATGCAATCTAGTAATATCTTACATTTAAAAGAACATTTAAAATTGGCATTCTTCCAGATTAAAATCTCTCATACATCAAAGTAAACTACCAAGAAAGTGAAATTTAAAAAACGTGATCCGGGTGTGGTGGCGCATGCCTTTAATCCCAGCATTCAGGAGGCAGAGGTAGGAGGATCACTATGAGTTCAAGGCCACCCTGAGACTACATAGTGAATTCCAGGTCAGCCTGAGCTGGATCAAGACCCTACCTCAAAAATCCATGCCCAGCTAGGGATGGATTTTCTGATACCCTTGCTCCACCATTTTTGTTGTCACCATGCTGTCGTGCTTTGAAATCTCTAAAGTCTCCATGACCACAGGCCAATTAGATAGTAATAATGGAAATTGAATAAAAAGAGAGGCTTCTACAGAAGAGGTTTGAAAAGCTGTGAGGTTGTTTGTAATTGTGTGTGTGTGTGTGTGTGTGTGTGTGTGTGTGATATTTGGTTTGGGGTGTCAGATGCATGTGCTCCAAGCTTCGTGAGCAGAGGCCGCAAGAGAACGTCCAGTGTCTTCCTCCATTGCTCATCAGCACATTTCCCTGAGACAAGGTCTCTTACTGAATTTGCAGCTGCTCTTTTCCCCCCCAGTCAGCCTGGATGAGCAGCAAGCCCCAGTGATTCTTAGTTTGTCACTCCTCACAGGAATGGAGTTCTAGGTATGTGTGACTACACCCAGCTTTTCACAGAGGTGCTGGGGGATGGAACTCAGGATGAATTAGGCCCTCATGTTTGCATGACAAGTACTCTTAACTACTGAGCTATCTGTCCAGTCCCTAAAAAGTTATTTTTCAGCCAGGAAGCCCAATAGGTATTAACTGCAGTGATTATTAATAAGTTTTTTTTAATCAATGTATTTTTTTCTTGGGTTAAGAGGCACAGTATCTGAAAACAAAGTATTGTTTCAAAAACCTGAACTGTTTGATTCCTCAAGGAATATTCTCTATGGTAAAGACTTGAGAAGCATGTTTCCTGGCAACTTTCTCCTCTGGTGAAAGACCACCCTCTACTGCCACTAGTTGGTATTGCTTATGTTTTAATTTTCCCACAGATTCCCAAAGTTGCTTGAGACTTATCTTTTATGTATTGCTTTAGTTGTTTCTGCATTTCTCGAGAAGACATCCAGGTTAAACATAATGTTCACGATTTTTTCCTGTGTAGTTCTGACAGTTATTCAACTATGACCCTGTTGCTGGAGATAGACAGGAAGTTTAGATGTACACACAAACTTTGGATTCTCTTCCCTCTTTGAAGAATAATAGTTCAAGATGAATTCTATTAAGCAAGGGTATTACCCAAAGGAGCATCTGACTTGTGAAAATTCATAATATTTTACCTTCAGCAAGGTCAGAAGTGTATATATTTGACATGTTCCAATTCTGGCCTCTGTTCCCTGTAACTTGTTTTTAACTTAAGAGGACTCCTGAGAATCAAAACCTGCCTTCCTTGGCAGCTTCAATCATAGACTGAATTTTTGGAATGCAGGAAACTGATGTACCTTTCAAGCTGTCATTATACACATCACTTCACAATAATGATGAGAGCAGTGTTTGGCCATTTCTATAATCCCAACCCCAACCTTTTTCCTCTAAGGATGAATGAAATCAACCCCCCCACACACACACTGTAGAAAGACACACATGCCTCCCATCTCTGGTAGCATTGTGGTAATTTCTATGAAGGATTTCAATAATCCCAGAAGCCTTTGTTTGTCCAGTGTCAATCATCTCAGCTTTCCTGTTATGAAATTCAGATGGATACATTCTTTCCTCACTTCTAGCTCCATGCGGCCTAGTGGCTGGTGTTTGCATCCTGGAATTTCCTAAACCATACTGCCACTGCAACTTCCGAAAGTCTTTCGTTTCTTGCCTTGATTCCTCACATTTCCTCTGTCTGCACTATTGTTGAAGCTGGCAAATTAATTCTCGATCATGAGAACACTGGGCTCTTGTCAATGTCTTGTCAAAAGCTGCTTTGTGCTAAATTCAAGTCAGTATGTTTCTGGAGAACATGGTAATGTGTACAGATGATCCCACACATGAGCTTTCATGTCTGGTTCTGAGGTTATTGCTTTGAAACAGTGGTAATTAAAAAAGGGGGGTTTCCTGGTAACTTAGGTCTCTGGATGTGAAAAGCGCCCTCATGAAGGGGAATGGATGACTTTACAGTGGTGTTATTTAGTCCATGCCTATCTGGTACTGTGCTGAGAATAAGAATGAGAGACTGCTGCCTGTGTTCCTTTATGAATGAGTGTTGAATGAGTTTCCCAATAACTTCTGCTGCAGTTCCAACAAAGGTGTGCTCTGGATAATGCCCTCCTCAGGTGAGTTCTGGATAATGCCCTCCTCAGGTGGGCTCAGGCTAATGCCCTCCTCATGTGGGCTCAGGCTAATGCTCTCCTCAGGTCGGCTCTGGATAATGCTCTCCTCAGGTGAGCTCTGGATAATGCAGGTGTCTGGCTCAATTCCCACCCTCTGTCTCCCAAGACCTCCTAGAGGGAATGTTAGCAACCAGCTGCTGTAAGGTTGCCACCCAAAGGTACTCAACCTTCTTAGGACTCAGGATCCCAGTGGAACTAGAAGGAGCCATAGCAGGTGTTGGCCAAGGGGAATCCCTGAAACCAATCAGGGACCCTCTGCCCTTCTAAAGATCTCAGTCAGATGTGAAGCCATCAGGATAGGATGGAGGAGGTGGATGCCAGCTGGGGATTTGAAGGGTCTGTGTTGGACAAAAGGGAGCCAATCCTAGCCTCCCCCCAGGTCCTCTGCACACTGCTGCCCCAGTGAGGACTTCTTCATCGATGACAATGGGATTCTTGATAGTGCCAAACTAGGTTGCAAGCATGGACAATGGACCTTAGCCATGGTGCCTGGAGACACTCTGAGCCTGTCAGAGACAGCAGGCTCAGACACTGATCTATTCCAGGGTTCAACACAGGCTTCTCAGCTGCCATCTTCAGACAAGGAGGTGATGGAGGAGCCTCAGAGCCACTGGGTACCAAGCAGCTGAAAGTCAACCTCCTTCCTGGCCCGAGCCCTCCAGCACTGAAGGCTAAGCTTGTGCTACTGGAAGTGCTCAGCTGAAAAGGGGATGTGGCAGAGAGAAAGCTAGAAAGAGTCCTGTGCTCCAAGTCCTACAAAGCCCCAGGGCTGGGGAAGCCTTTGGTATTACCTCCCAAACCAGAAGGATCAGCTCCCAGCTGGCTACAAGTCCCGAAGCTGGAGACGGAGGCCCTTTGGGTTGGCAGTGTCAGGCAGCGGGGCTTCTAGGAGGCGCGGGAAGGGGTTTCAGCAAAGCCCAAGCTGCAGCCCTCCATCCCGATGAACCTCTGAGAGGCACACGCATGCACTTTGTATCAGCTTTCCAACATGCCCCACTCCCTCCCCACCAGCATTCTAAATGCCTTCCTTGGTAGTGGGAGGTTTTCTAACTGCCCTTGCTCTCTTCCCTTCTTTCCTCTGTGCTTCCCCCTTCAGCCTCTCTTGGGTTTTCTTTTTTTTTTTGGGGGGGGGGTTCTTTTGATATCAATTTATAGTATTGTTTTGTTTTGTTTTGAGGTAGGGTCTCTCTAGCCCAGGCTGACCTGGCACTCACTCTGTAATCCTAGGCTGGCCTCGCTCTCATAGCAATTCTCCTACCTCGGCCTCCAAAGTGCTAGGATTAAAGACTGTCACCTCCACACCTGGCTAATTTCTAGCATTTATTTTTTATAAGTGTTTGATTTTTGTAATGTGTGGAACCCCTAACCAAAACTTCACCCCAGGTCTCCCTCCACCCTGTTAGGTACCCCAGAGACCAATGACATTTTAGCACTTAAGCACTGAATAACATTTTTTGGGACTTGGAAAAAAAAGAAAAAGATACAATGACACAAATGCCACTAGACAGTTCTAGAAGAGAAAATTTTATGTTGTTATTATTGAGACAGTTTCATGCATCCCAGGCTGGCCTTCAGCTAGCTGTGTAGCCAAGGATGACCCTGATTCTGATCATCCTGCTTGTATTTCCCTACACTGGAATTACCTGCATGGGACATCACGCCAATCTAGACAGTGCTGGGGAGAAACCCAGAGCTTCCTGCATGCTAGGTAAACACTCTAGCAACTGTGTAAATCCACAGTCCAGGAACATGTCTTTTTTTTGCATCTGTCTTTTAAAAAATTTTATTTATTTGCAAGCAGAAAGAGGGATAAGAGAAAGAAGAGAGAAGGGAGACAGACAGAAATGAGAGAGAGAGAGAGAGAGAGAGAGAGAGAGAGAGAGAGAGAGAGAGAGAGAGAGAGAATGGGTGCACCAGGGCTCTAGCCACTACAAAAGAACTCCAGACACACATGTCTCTTTGTGCATCTGGCTCTACGTGGACACTGGGAAATCGAACCCTGGTTGTTAGGTTTTGAAGGGAAGCATCTTAGCTGCTGAGCCATTTCTCCAGTTCCCAGGCACAGGTCTTTTATAAACTGAAACGTAAAGGTCAGATGAAGGGAGTGAATGCACTTTCACTCACTGCTGGCAAAAGAAGGCAGATCCAAAAGGCTACATACTACATGATTTCATGTACAAGTGATTCTGGCAAAGGTGAAAGGACAGAGTTAGGAAAAAAGACTGGTGGTTTCCAGAGGCTGAATGTAGGATGAATGATGGACTGCAAAGTGATGTGAGGGGCCCTTTTGAAGACAAATGTTCTGCACCTGCAATGTGTTAGTGGTCACATAGTGATGCCAGCTCATCAAACTACACTTGAATTTCATTACATGAAAATTATATCTTAATAAACTTGCCTCAAAAAATAAACATTAAAAAATTTTTATTTGTAAGCAGAGAGACAGAAAGAGAATTGTCATGCCAGAGCCTCTAGCCACTATAAACAAACTTGAGATGCATGTGCCGCTTTGTGCATTTGGCTTTATGTGAGTTTTGGGGAATTGAACCAGGGTCCATAGGCTTTGTAGGCAAGTGTCTTAGCCGCTGAGCAATCTCTCCAGCCCCGAAGGGATTCTCTTAATTAACTGAGGTGGAAGGACCAATCTTAACTGCGCACTACTGTATAAAGGAAAGAGCTGGCTAAGCACCATCATTCATTACCAGGCTCTGATTCTTTGCCCTGGTCTGAAAGTGACCAATTTTCCCAAGTTCCTACCACCATGTCTTCCCTTCCATAATGGACTGTAATCCAGAGCTTTAAACTAAAATAAACCCTTCCTCCCTTCAACTGATTTTTTTAAAAAATATTTTTATTTATTTGCAAGCAGAGAGAGAGATAAAAGAGAGGAGAGATGGAAAGAGAAAGAGATAATGGACATGCTAGGGCCTACAGCCACAGCAAGAAACTCCAGATGCATGCAGCACCTTGTGCATCTGGCTTTATGTAGGTACTGGCAAGTAGAACCAGGTTGTTAGGTTAGGCAGGCCAGTGTCTTAACCACTGTGCAATCTCTCCAGCCCTCAACTGATTTTTTTTCCAGATATTTTGTTCCACCAATGAAAAGTGAACTGATATAGAAGAGACAGGTCATTGGTGACCACTTGTTTTGAAAAAAATAAGCAGCATAATGTTTCTCTAAGCAGCTGCTTTGGAAGCCCTCCATCTAGGCTTCATATGACTGTCATCTTCAATTCTCAGTAATTGAGATTGCCCACAGGATACCTGCACAAGATTGAGCCCATTAGCTTTCCATCGAGGGCAGTGGGAGGGGCTCCTGAGTCTCTAACCCTTCCTGAGGACTTATAGGCAGTTTTAACTGTTATTGAGGGTGGGGCTTATGAGGCCCCACCCATCCCTGAGGTTATATAGGCAGTTAACAGTTGCAGGGAGAAAAGAGAAATTTTCTTCAGTTGAGTCTGTTAGTTGCTCATTCTCCTATAAGCACACCTAATTAATCCCACCGATTTAAGGTAGAGTTGGGTGGAACTGTGAATTTGATTTGTGTTCACCATGCCAAGTGTTTACAGTGCTGGGGATCAAACCCAAGGCCTAATGCATGCCAGTCAAGCACTCCACCAAATGAGCTACATCCCCAACCCCAGAAGACACTGTCTTAATAAAAAGACAAGCCACAACCAAATCAGTTGTTTTTAAAAATATTTTTATGTATTTGCAAGAAGAGAGAATGAATGAAAATGGGCACGCCAGGGCCTCTAGCTGCTGAAACTTCAAACACATGTGCCACTTTGTGCATGTGGCTTTATTTGGGAACCAAGGAATCAAACCCAGGCCACCAGGTTTTGCAAGCAAGCTTGGACATTTCCCCAACCCTAAACTGTTTTTGTCCAATGAAGAAAATGTAGATAATACCCTAGGTCTTGTGAAAAAAGAAACAAAGGGTTTTCCTCTTAAACCTGCAATCAGAAACTCAGCTTGCAAAAATAAGCTGAATAAGCTCTATTTTCTGAAAAACTTGTTAGATACAAAAATTCTGGGGGAAAATTGATGAATTTAAAAAGAAAAAAAGCTGACATGCGTTTGCAACAGTCTAGCCTTTTAGATCCCAAATTTGAAATTAGAGAGAGGAGAGAGAGAGGAGAGACAGCGCTAGCGAGCATGCTAGGGCCTCCAGCCGCTGCAAACGAACTCCAAATGCATGTGCCACCTTGTTCACCGGGCTGTATACATGGGCACTGGGGAATCTAAGGTCCTTGGGCTATTCAGGCAAGCACCTTAACTGCTGAGCAATCTCCCCAGCCCCTAATTAAGTTAACTGAGGTAGGAGTTTTTCCAGGTAGGGTCTCCATAGCCCAGGCTGACCTGGAATTCACTATGTAGTTTCAGGTTGGCCTCCAACTCAAGGTGATCCTACCTCTGCCTTCTGAGCGAGGTTCCCAACCTCTTCCAGGCACGCGCCTGGCATCCCTGGACCCCGGGCCTCGCCCCCGCGTCCCTGCGCCCCCGCTTCCCTGGGCCCCGCCCCTGGCCGCAGTTGGAGCCGCAGCAGTTGGGCGGTGGGCGGTGGGCGTGAGAGCACCGACTGGGTGGCGCACCCGGAGGAGCCCGCGGCTCCGGGGCCGTGATGACAGTGTGGCTCATCGGGCGCTGGGACGGATGCCCTCCATGGTGGTGGCTTTGCTGGAGAACCCAGGAGCACCGGGGGAGCTTCCGCAGGATGAAGAGCTCATGCAGCGAAGGACGCCAGGGCCGCAAAGCGGAGCTGAGAACTGGGGACCTCGTGCGCTTGTGAAAAGCACATGCTCGGCTAGCAGTGAGAGATCCCGCCCAAATCAGAACCGGTGGGAAAGAGCTCCAGCCACCGCAGGTGATCCGTGCACCCCCCACTCCCCTCCCACCCCAAGAAAGTGAGTGGACGTGTGCATACACCGTATCATATACTACACACACACACACACACACACACACACACACACCCTCACAGTTTTCCAAGTAGCTCACCATGGATTCCACCGTGCCCTACCACAATGCCCCACAGTTCAACAATGGACGATCTGGTTGCAGTGTTTCTGGGTAGGACCAGATTGTGGATGTCTCGTGCTTTGTGGGCCAAACAGTCTTGGTTACAACTACTCAGCTCTACTGTTGCAGTGGGAAGGAAGCCATATGTGAGCTAGTGGGCACAGCTGTGTTTTCTAATGAATGTGTGTGTAGTGCCAGGGAACAAACCCAGAGCCTTGCATGTATTTGCGAGGCTAGCTGACCCATGAACTGGCAGGGGACTTCCCCCCATCTCTCCACAGCACCTTGGGATTACAGATACTCTGTTATAGTGTCCAGCTTTATATGGGCTCTGGGGATCCAAACTCAGGTAGGTACTCACATGGCCAGCAAGCATTTTATCCACTGAACCATCTCCCCAGCCCACTATATTTTCAATAGCTCCCAAAAGACAGGAAGACTTTCTTTAGGGATTCCATTATCCAGAAAACTAAACAGTGATGGGGGGGGGGGAGATGGCTCAACAGCTAAGGCACTTACCTGGAAAGCCTAACGACTCAGGTTTGAATTCTCCAGTACCAGATGCACAGAGTGGCACAAGTGTCTGGAATTTGTTTGCAATGATTAGAGGCCCTGGTGGGTCCATTCTCTCTCTCTCTCTCTCTCTCTCTCTCTCTCTCTCTCTCTCTCTCTCTCTCTCATCCTTGCTGTCTGCATGCAAATAAAAACTTTAAAAAATGATGGGGAAAGAGTGAAGGACAAGATTTTGCATTGAAAGAACTGAAAGATCTAATAGGTTGCTTTGCTCATTAAATAAAATGACCATACCCGAGGCAAAAATCAGTTACACTCGTCCCTCACCTCTACCTGCAATCTCTAATCAACTGCCCTTCTTTGACTTTTTTCTTTTCAAACTTACTTCACCTCTGACTCTGATTTCCTCTTGGATAGAAACATTTCATTCTTGTTTTGTTGGAGGAAAGTTGTGATGAGTATCCAATGTGAATATGTTATCTGATGCCCTCTTTTAATCAAATCTTAAATATTGCGCAGATCCCCGGTAGGGAAAGAACAGGGGACTGGAAGTCATTTATACAATGACACAGTGTGGTGTCCTCATCTGTGTGTTGGCACATATGTGTATGAGTATGCTTAACCGTGTAAATTCTGTGGCTAGTTGGCTATTTTAGTTAATCAGGGAAAACAGCAGGTCCCCAGCTAGCTTCATTTTTTTGTCTCTTCCGTCTCTTGCCCCCACATCTAAAGAAGAGCTGACCTTGTTACTTTCTTTTTTTCTGTTTGGTTTCTGATCTGACAGCTTCCTAGAGCCAGGCAAAGAGCAAGAGCCATGTGACCTTCTGAGAACAGCCTGCCTCACTCTCTAGGGCCCCAGCAAATGAAAAGGGACTTTTTTTTGGGGGGGTTGTATTGTGGTTTGCTTATGTTAAATTGAAGTTTTCACTTAAAGTAAAGCCTCCAAACATGTTTTTAATCCCCAGGTCTTCCAAAGAGGCAGACACAGACGCTTGGAAGTGGTCCTGAAGGAAGGAGGCAGCAATTCTTCCCTTTCCTGCTGAGACCAGAACTGAGGTCACTAAGGATCACTCCAGGCCCTGATGACACAGAATGTGGTAAGCAAGCGCAGCTTGACAACTGTCCGTCTGTCTGTCCCATGACACCCTCTCACACTGCTCTTTCCCAAACATATCTTAGGGATCTGGAGCCCAGGATCTGACACCCGGTGACACTCTTCCAGCCAGGCAGCTAGAAATCCAAGTTACAAGCTTTAATAAAACACTTGAGCCAGGTGTGGTGGCGCACACCTTTAATTCCATCACTAGGGAGGCAGAGGTAGGAGAATAGCTGTGAGTTCAAGGCCAGCCTGAGACTACAAAATGAATTCCTAGTCAGCCTGGGCTAGAGCAAGACCCTACCTTGGAAAACAAAACTAAAAACAAACAACAAAACCACCTGCATCTGTTGAGGGACACACATGCCAACTACCACACTCTCCAATTGTGGATTAAAAAAACAAAACAACAGGGGCTGGAGAGATGGCTCAGCAGTTAAGGCACTTGCCTCTGGTGCCTAAGGCCCCAGTACCCACATATGTCAGACATACAAGGTGGTGACCTTGGTGTTCTCTCCCCCCCCTCTCTCTATATTTCTCTGCTTGAAAATGGATAAATAAAATATTAAAAAACACTTTATTCCCCTGAGTATAACTGTAAAAGCTATTCATTACAAAACATTCAGAAATTTCCAACAGAAATAAGGAATGGGATCACACATAAACACAGAGGATCCATATATACATAGATGTATATTTGTATGTAAACACAAACATACATACAGACCCACTATGTATATATGTGTGGATGTGTATGAATAAGCAGATGTGTGCCACGTAGCCATCTTTCAGTCAACGATGACCTGAACATATGACCACGGTCCCAGAGACTCTAATGGAACTGAAAAATTCCCATCACCCAGTAACACCCTATCCCTGTAAGTTATAATATACTGTGTTACTCATACATTTGTGGTGATTCTGGGGTGAATAAATCTACTGTTTTTCCAGGAGAAATAGAAGCATAGACATACAATTACATATAGTACACGATAGTTCATAATGATAGTCAACAACTAGGTAACTAGTTTTATATGTTTAACTATCATATACTTATTGTTTTAGAATGTACTCCTACTTAGGAAGAAAAGTTCATTGACCACAAAGCAGTATGCCTTCATTTTAGTGCCAGCACTAGCCTCATGCATCCTGGGTTTACGGCGTCCCAACTGCATTGAGTGATGTACCTGGACCATCTGGCTTTATGCAATGATTTCCTTGACAAAATCACCTAAGTTTGCATCTCCCATAGAGGGAGGTCAAGAGGTACTGTGTGTTCTACCAATGGGTTAAATAAGATAGGGAAACTCCATCCTGAGAGAAAACGCCATTTGGTAAAAGTCCTTACTGAGTCAGCAGCTCCAGAAACTAATCAAGATATATGCTCTGAACCAAGCCCTTAAGAGCACAAAAGGAAGAGCCAGGGCCACACACACAGACTCCAAATATGCTTTTCGGAGTAATTCATACCTTTGGAAAAAATTGGACAGAGAGAGGATTAATTAATAGCAAAGGAAATGACTTGATACATATGGAACTAATTACCCAGGTACTAGAACGCTTGCAACTGCCTGAGGAAATGGCTATTGTTCACATCCCTGGACATCACAGAGGGCACAACTTCGAGGCCCAGTGTTGTAGTCTGCTTTTGTGGCTGCATAGAAAAGAACCCGATCAAAGCTGCTTGTGGAGGAAAGGGTTTACTTTTGCTTACAGACTCGAGAGGAAGCTCCATGATGGCAGGGAAAAATGAAGGCATGAGCAGAGGCTGGACATCACCTCCACCACAGCACTGCAAACAGTGGCAGGAAGGTGTGCCAGAAGCTGGCTAAGGGAAGCTGGCTATAAACCCCATAAACCTACCCCCAACAACACAGCTCCAACAAGGTTCCAATTCCAAAACTGCCATCAGCTGGGGATCAAACATTCAGAACACATGAAGTTTATGGGGAACACCTGATTTAAACTACACATCCAGGGCAACAGACTGGCCAACAAGGTAACAAAGGAAGCCATGTTGGAATCTGTGATGTACCCCTTCATCACCACCCTTCCTGTGCCCATGGCATCTCCAGGTTCACAGAGATCAAGGACAGACAATTAACTAAATAGGAGCTGTAAGACACCAGCAGGGAAAGGTTCAACCTGATGGGAGGGAAATGCTATCCAAGCCTGTCCTAAGGAGGCTAATGTCCCAATTATGTAAGGAAAGTCATTGGGGCCCTCAGACAATGTTTGGTGTTATTTTGAAGGCTTATAGAGACACAGGAATCTATACTATACCCAAACAGGTTACTAGTAACGTAGGCTGTCAAAAAGTCAGTAATCAGAGTCGTAGCAGATGAGCATGGTGGGGGTGAGGGGGAAACTTGGGGTTAAGACCATTCCAGAGTATTCAGGTAGACCACACAGAAATGTCTAAGATTGACTAAAGTATTTGTTGGCTGTTGTTGTTGACCACCTTACTAAGAAGCTCCTCTTCCCGGTGTTAGAACCAGACATGTTGTAAAAGATACTCTTAGAGCCGGGCATGGTGGCGCACAGCTTTAATCCCGGCACTTGGGAGGCAGAGGAAGGAGGATCGCTATGAGTTCGAGGCCACCCTGGGCTAGAGCAAGACCCTACCTCAAAAAACCAACAACATCAACAACAAAATACTCTTTAGAATCTGTCATCTGGAGAATTGGACTAATAGAAACTATAGACTCAGACAATGGAAGCCATTTTTTGCTACCATTCTTAAAACCCTTACAAAGGCCTAGATCTTTATTTGAATTACCACATTCCTTCCTTTCCCTCCATCCTTTTCTTTCTCCCCATTCCCGCCCCGCCACCACCCCACAATGTCAACAGTAACTAAGACTAGCTTTGAACTCAGGATCCTCCTGCCTCAGCCTCCCAAGTATTGAGATTACACACATGAGTACCCAGAACTGTCTGTTTTCAATTCTTTTTTTTAATATTTATTCATTTTCAAGCAGAGAGATATGGAGGCTGGAGAGACGGCTCAGAGGGTAAGAGTGCTTGCTGTACAATGAGGACCTGAGTTTGATCAGCACCCACATAAAATGATGGTTGTGGCTGCCCGTGCCGCTGCCCCAGTGCTGAAAGGGGCAGAGACAGGAGAATTGCTGGAGTTCTCTGGTCACCAGTCTCACTGAAAGAAAAGATGGCAGCTCTGGGTTCAGAGAGAGACCCCCATCTCAAGAAGATGAGGCAGAAGAGCCACAGAGGAGGGCACCTGATGTTCTCCCCTGGCCTCCTCTACTCCAGAATCGGTGCACTCCTACAAAAGAGATCAGTTCCTATAGCTGAAGAGCTGGCACCTGTGAGCTCCATTTCCCATTAACTTGTGACAGTGACAGGTGGTACTGTTCTGCTTAAACAGGAAGAAAACAAGACAAACAGAGGTTACACAACTTGTCCTGGATTGTTAAGATGATGAAAAGCAAAGTTTCAGTTTAAACTCATTTCTGGCTCCAAAGCCTGTGTTTAACTAATATGAAGAAAATGACCTCAAGATAATTACAGTTTAGCCTTAGTTTTGAGAGGGAGGATTTTATATAGAAATAATGTTGAAAAAAATCAATTTTTGGGGCTGGAGAGATGGCTCAGGGTTAAAGGTGCTTGCTTGTAAAAGCCTAATGGCCTTGATTTCCCAGTACCCACGTAAAGCCAGATGCATACAGTGGTGTGTGTGTCTGCAGTTCGTATGCAGTGGCAGGAAGCCCTGGCATGTCCATATTCACTCTCTGTCTGCCTCTTTATCTCTTTGTCTTTCTCTCTCACATAAATAAATATTTTAAAATAAAAATTTCTTCTTAGAATATATTAGTTAAACTGAATACTGGGTTAGAAATGATTTTTTTGTTTTAGTTTTAGTTTTAATTTTATGAGACAGGGTCATTCATGTAGCTCTGGTTGGTATTAAATGCAAACTTGCTATATAGCTTAGCATGATGTTGAACTCCTGATTCTCCTGCCTTCACCTCCCAAGTTTTGGGATTATGTTGGAGTTAACCATTATGACTGGCTGAAACAAAACAACTTTTTAGGGTCTGGGGAGATGGCTCAGCAGGTAACAGTGCTTGCTGCGAAGCATGAAGCTTGAGAGGGCCTGATTTACCTTGAGTTCAGTTCCCCAGTACCCATGTAAAAAGCTGGGTGTGGCAATGCATGCCTAGAACCTCAGACAATCATGCGCTTGCTGGTCAGCCAGAAAAGGGCAGCTCCTGGTGCAGTGACATTGTCTCAAGAAAACACACAGATTAGTACTTTGTTGTAGACAGTCCCACATTGCTGGGATAAACATTTGAACCAGGCACAGTTTATGGGAGGAAGGGGTTTATTTCAAGCTTACATATCCAGGGGGAAATTCCATCGATGGAAGAAGCTGCTTGCTTCCACACATCCAAGCAGAGAGAAAAACTGCAGCAAGCAAAATACCAGCACCAGCATACATACAAAAACCACCAGAGCTCAGAGCCCTCTGCATACCTTTGGGCTGGACTCCAGGATCCGCCCCCCAGTGACACCTCCTCTGGCCTGGCAGTTGGAGTTCCAAGTTCTAAGTTTTAATAAATAAAACACCTGAATCATGTGGAGGCATACATTCAAACAACCACAACACTCAACTGTCTCCTGTGGGTACTGGGCATACATATTTGTATACACACACCACACCACATGCATACCACACACTCTACACACACACCACAAAAAAGTTTTTAAAGTTCACCTGATCATGTGTAAAAGCCTCTGAGAATAATAGATGGTTTTACTGATTTCTCCTATTCATTTCCCTTGATTGATATCCAATTAGCCTATACTCAGGAAGGCTTTCTAGATTTCAAAGCACAACACCACCAATTAAAATGATGGAGTAAGAACACCAGAAAACCCATCCCTCCATGAAAGCAACAACAACATATTAACAAATATAGCCAGAATCACATTCAAAACTCTGGAAATGTAATCATAGGCTTACAGAACCTAAGCAATACTTATTAAAGAAAACCAGTTGGGTTTTCTGTAAGAACAGTAAGATGATTCCTCGCCCTGTAGCTCAGTAGTAGCCTTAAGAAATAGCTCACATTTGGCCACTTGAGAACCCCTTGCATGGATGCCAGACTTAGAAGAAAGAAGGAGCTCACATCACAGCAGTAGAGACAACGGGATGGAGCTGGTGCCCTTTCAAAGCCTCATTTGCAGGAAATTGGTGGTTCCCTGGAAGATGTCACCTGAAAGGCTTGTCTTTATTTGGTCTGAGCACTGTCTGATTCTAAAAATAAATAAATAAATAAATAAATAAATAAATAAATAAATAAATAAATAAATAAATAAATAAATAAATAAATAATAAAGTCCCCAGAGGTCTTTTTGAAAAAAACTGCAGGCAAGTGTTTGACCATGCCAGCTGCACGAGGCAATGGAGAACAGCTGGGGCAAATGGTAACCTCAGCAGCAAGCTTAATAGGCAAGCTGAGGAGTATGATGTCCATAGGAACTTTGAGATGCTCCACACATCCCTGGGAAATGCAAGACAAGGAGCCATGTCCCTGAGAGTGTGGAAGGAAATGCATGTGGGACCCTGCTGAGAGGCATGGAGGACACAGGGTTAAAGGAAAGTTGAGACTGGCCTGGAACCCCGATAATCTCATCCTGAGACCCTTAGCTCGGCTGACTCCTTCCCTCCCCAATCTTCAGCCACCTGGTGGGCCCCAGCAAACCCTGATAAGCCCAGGCAATTCAAGGCCTAAGTTTACTGGAGTTCACATAATTCAACTATACGGTAATAACAAGGCCCAGACAATGAGAAAGTCCTTCCAGTTTATCTGCCAATCCTTTCATGAGACATCCACAGGTCACCCTGCCCCCGCCAATCCCCTTGCCGCTTATCCCCCCTGCCTCTCCTCCCTTCTGCAGAAAAGCACCTTCCCTAACCTAGTAAACAAACTGTCCATGAGGCTGTCTCCTGGGTGTCTATGCCTGTTGTCCACTCAGCTCTGTGGATAAACAGGGGTGTCAGTATGCAATGACCCCCCCCCCAGGTAATCCATGGACCCAGACATGTACATATGCAGGAAGAAGCATAGGCAAGAAACAACCCAAGAAGACCCTAAGAAGGTCACCCTGGCTGGTCCTGAGCTCCTGCACAGGCAGGAGAGGGAAGCTAAGGTAGAGCTATGGGCACCTCCAAAAGCACCTCTGCTAGAGTTTTAAAAATTAGTGATGGGCTAGAGAGATGTTTTAGTGGTTAAGGTGTTTGCCTGCAAAGCAGAAGGACCAGAGTTCCACACAAGGTGGCACATGTGTCTGGAGTTTGTTTGCATTCTCTGCCTCTTGCTCTCTCTCAAATAATTAAAATATTTTTTTAAAAAGTTAGTGTGGTAGTTTGAATGGATGTTCCCCAATAGACTCAAGAGTTTATCAGTTTTTTTTTCCAGCTGCCTGGCTGGAGGAGGTATCACCTTGGCCTGGATTAAAAGGCTCTAGGCCCAAGGTATTTCTGAGGTGTATGTAAAATTCCAGCTATACATATGCAAAGAGCAGCAAGAGCTCAAGTCTGGAGGTCCTGCTGGTTAGACTTGGAGTGTGCTTGCTTGCTTTGGAGGTGCTGGTGATGGTTTTTTCTCTCTCTCTGCTTGGATCTGTGAAAGGGGGCCAGCCTCTTTCACCATTCTGAAACTTCCCCTGGATCTGTTATTCCAATAAATACTTTTCTCCCCAAATTGTTCCTGGTTTGGAGATTCATCCCAGCCATGTGGCTGACTACGAGTTAGTGACTTAGTTCATCTTTCAGTGCAGCATATTCCACTGCAGGAGAAATCTCTAGAAAAAGCAAAGGGATGATGTTGCTTTATTAGAAATTAAACCTGTAATTCATATGAATACTCAAATTTACAATCAATCATATTTAATACACTGGGTTTTAAAACTATTTTTAGAGTCGGAGCGGAGCCGGGTGACAGGATGGCTGGGCATAGATTGGTATTGGTATTAGGAGATCTGCACATCCCGCACTGGTGCAACAGTTTGCTGGCTAAATTAAAAAAATTCCTGGTGCCAGGAAAGATTCAACACATTCTCTGCACTGGAAACCTTTGCACCAAAGAGAGCTATGACTATCTCAAGACTCTGGCTGGTGACGTTCACATTGTGAGAGGAGACTTTGATGAGAATCTGAATTACCCAGAACAGAAAGTTGTGACTGTAGGACAGTTCAAAATTGGTTTGATCCATGGACATCAAGTTATCCCCTGGGGAGATATGGCCAGTTTAGCCCTTTTGCAGAGGCAGTTTGATGTGGACATTCTGATCTCAGGACATACGCACAAATTTGAAGCATTTGAACATGAAAATAAATTCTACATCAACCCAGGTTCTGCCACTGGGGCATATAATGCCTTGGAAACAAATATTATTCTGTCATTTGTGTTGATGGACATCCAGGCTTCTACAGTGGTCACTTATGTCTATCAGCTAATTGGAGATGATGTGAAAGTAGAACGAATTGAATACAAAAAATCTTAAAGCCAGGTCTGTCTTGATAATTTTGTTTTTTTCATTCCCCTGTTCAAATAATTAAACACAAGAGCCACACAATTGTACCACTTTTATAATATTTTGCAGCAAAATAAGTCTTCTGTTAACACATAATTGCTCTAGGCTTCTTGTAAACTATAAGAATACATTTAGTTTGCACTATATGGTTTCTATGAAAAAAAACCACCCAGTAATAGTCACATGGTAAGAAAAATTTATCTGTGTAAATATATTCAAAGTTGGTATTTGGTCTTTATTACAAAACTAGCGCATGAAGAGAAGTAATCTAGACTTCCTGTATGTGTTTTCCTCTTCTCTAGTAATAAATGTTTACCTTTCATTTATAAAAAAAACTATTTTTATTTGCATACATGCATTCGCATGCACCTGTGCCATGATGTGCCTGTGGAAGGCTGAAGAGTCTGGCCCATGAGGCTTGGATTCTGGTTCCGACTCCCATTGTAGGTGTGCTGGGATCACAGATGCCTGTTCGACTTTGCATCCACCTGAGTGCTAGGGAACCGAACTTAGGCCAGCTTTGCTTTGCAAGCAAGTGCCTTTAACCACTGAGCCATCTCCCCAGTAATCCACTGGCTTTGTCTAAATTCCATATGAACCTGAAATCTAAGCACTTGGAAGGTAGAGGCAGCAGGATAACAAATTTGGGGCCAGCTGTAGACCCACTCTGTAGCTCTTGTGCTGGATGGTCACTGGCATCCACTGAATACAATCTGTAGTTTCCTGGGCTCTGTGAGCCATCCTAGCAAATGGCCGAAGCCAAGGGAGGTGTTAGCAAGAAGCACTTGGGAAGGGCATGTGAAGTGGGTGGTCTGATAGCACTGAGCCCACAGTCAGGTCTGACACTCGCTCCATTTAGGAGCAAAATGATGTTGGATTCTGACACCCATCAGGAAACTGGAAAAATACTTAGTATAGGAATCTCCCCACTGTCTCAAGAAAATAATGTGGAGGAATGACAGAGAGGGGACACCCTCTGTCCTCCTCTGGCTTCCATTGGCAAGTATATGAGTTACATGCATCTGAACACACATACATACCATACACATTACAAACATATAAAAGTACTTGTTTTTATTTAGTTATATTTCATTTTTTAAATATTGTAGGGGATTTAAAAATAAAGTGGGGTCACTGTGTCTTTGTGATTGATGATGCTTGGGGCGATTCGACAGTAACTTCAGCGAGCTCCCTGGAAGAACAAATTCAGACGTGAAAACAGGAACAACTAACCTTGTCCTGATGTCCTCGTTTCAGCCAGGAATTGTGAACCACCCGAGCCATTTGCCCTGTGTCCTTAACAAAAATCTCATCATCTTCAGAAGAGGCTTTGTCTTTTAGATTCTCAGCCATGTTTCCTTTGAGTGTGGCAAGGAGAGGTCTGTACATATCCCTAAGCCACAGTGGCTACTTGAGCCAGTACAAACCTTCCTAGGAAACAGAACGAGAGATTGGGAGACGTGACTTCTGCTTTCCCTGCCTGCTCCAGACACAGCACCGAGTCTCCAGCTTACCTGACTCTCCCTGTCCCTTGGGCATCTCCTACTCAGAAATGGGAAACAACCTCTTGGAGGAAAAAGCAGGCAGGGAAAAAATTAATGATTGTTTCTCTCTCTCTCTCTCTCTCTCTCTCTCTCTCTCTCTCTCTCTCTCTCTCTCTGTCTTTCTCTCTCTGCCTCAGGTTAAATCTCTGGTCTCATGAGGACCAAATCTGGGCCTTGGTCCATACTCACAGTGAGAACATAGACCTGGGGACAATCTCACCTAGGCTGAGCTTCTAGAACTCTTCTCATCTGTCCCCAGGGCCCCACCATGCCTCTGGGGAGACCTCTGTGCATGGCTTGTCACAGAGCAGAGCCAAGGCACAGCAGGACTGTCAACCACTCATCACTTCCAGCAAGCGGCACAACCTCCCTGGACAGATGCATTTCCCTCTCTCCAGAGCTTTTACATCAGTTCCCTTCAGACCTCGTCTCCCATGCGTGACCCTGCCCTGGGGGACAGGTGCTTCTGCTGTCCTAGCCACTTTGTCCTAAGGGACAATCACATCAAGCAATGTCCAAGTCCAACAGTGCAGTCCCTAGTTCACACATTCCACCCTGCAGGCTGTCACTGATGAGCGATGTGAAGTCTGTATAAAGGACATGAGCATGAGCATGGTGGCTCAGGCCTGGAATCCCAGCACTCAGGAGGCTGAGGCAGGAGGATTTCCATGAGTGTGAGGCCAGCCTGGGCTGTATAGTGAGTTCAAGACCAGCCTGAGCTACTTACTGTGTGAGACCCTTTTCCTGCTCCAATAAGAAAATAAAAGCAGTGAAGGACATGAATGATTAGCACCAAACCCAAGGTTCCCTCCTGCATCCAAATAGAATAGGAAAACCAGAGTGGATTGTTGCAGGTTCTCCTGACGTGTCTGC
>PVHP010003758.1:0-75988 GCA_004024765.1 Zapus hudsonius
GAGGCGGAGGAAGCCGGGAAGCGGGCGAGGAGGGGAGGCGTGGGACCGGGAGCCCGGAGCAAATGACATCCCCGCGGGCGGGCGGGCGGCGGGCGGCCAGGCTGCGAGCGCGGAGCAGCGGCGGGCAGGAGGTCCCATCCACGCGGCGCCCGGAACCATGCAGAAGTCCCCTCTGGAAGGAGCGAATTTCCTATCCAGACTTTTCTTCAGGTGAGACATGACACCTGTGCCCGTGCAGAAAGAGGGAGAGAGGACCGGGCAGCTTGGGGGCAAGAGGAAAAGTTTTTATTTTTTTAAGATGCACGAATTTTTTTTTAAAAGAAAATGTGAATTCTGTAGACTAAAATGGCAATAAGAAATTAAAAAATATATATTGAAGCCAGTTGTTTGAGACAGCGAAGTCAACTTAGTGTCTGAGGGGCAAACACCCAAGATGCAAACACGCTGTCATACTATCTTTGATTTCTTTGACTTATCTTTTTATCAGAAAAGTTCTATAAAGTTGCTGATAGCACCTTCTTGAGATTGGCCCTATGCTTGCTCCTCTGGAAAACTTGTCTTTTCTGGGCACATATATCTGTCATGCTGCTCAGGAAACGTTCGGCTGAATGAATTTTGAAAAAATAAAAATGTGTGAAGTGTATCTGTAGTTAAAGGTTTTTCATTGTTGTGATACTAGTAATTCCAGAAAGTGCTTGCCACAATTCTGTCATTATTTTTGAGAATGAGAACAGTTAAGTTTAAGGAGTTACCTTTAAAAAATATTAAATTTAACCAACTCAGAAATGCCAAGTATATAGACACTACAGGTACATCAATTGCACACTTAACTTTTTATGCAACTTCGCATGTGATGAGCTGACAAACTTTGTCTTCTAAAATTAGATCTTTAAGTTCAAAGTCTTTGGAAGTGTAATTAAGTGTATGTTTTGTGTTTGAAGATTTCTTTGGAAGTGTAATTAAGTGTATGTTTTGTGTGCTCTTCTGGTTGTATGAATGAATGAAAAGGTACAGCGCTCTCTGGAGACTTTGACTCATAATTCCCCATTGAATCAGCACACTGAAATATTCAAAAGCCAAGTGTACAATAAATATGCTCCTGTAGCTGTGGGGAGGGATTCAGCTTTCACATCTAATGCACAATTCTCTGCATGTCTAGTACACCTGGAGCCTTCACTGCAGGAGAGCTCCTCACAGTGGAAGGGAGAAGAGGACTTTACTCCTTGGAATTACCTTTTGTTTTTATAGCCTCTTTTGTTACTTCATCTATAGAATTAGCTTATCAGTTTATCTATTTTCCTACTGCTTATAAAATCATAATGTTAATTGGCATAAATTATAGGCTTTTATGAAAGCACTTTGAGGAAGCAAGATTTCAGTCTCAAAATGCAGTTTTCAGGAGAATGATGATCCCATTTTTCTAAGTACTAAGGAACTTCAAAAATGTTCATTTATCAAAGTGTTTTAATTTTTTTCTTTTTACAGATCACCTCATGCATTTTAGTATGGTTTAAAAACCCTCTTAGATTGATTTGGAAAGGAAATATAATGACTGTGAAATTTGTTAAGAACATAATCATTTCTGTTCTCCAGACTATTTCATGAATTGCTCTAAGAATAGGTGTGTTTTTTTAAAGTTAAATTCCTGCTATTTAAAGGAACTGACAATCACCTAAAGTACCAGTGATTATATTCCTTCTGGACTATAGTTCTCAGAGTGTGATTTTAAAAAAAAAAACCAAAAAAGTATTTTTCTCTTTTACATCAACATAGGCAAATATTTTTTAGTGGTCAAGAGTGGTAGGCTTTGAATTCCTACTGTTTGGTTCAAGTTCCAGATCTACTGCTTAGGACCTATGTGACTTTAGGCAAATTCTTTTACATCTGTGTGTAACTTGGCCTTTAAAACTTGGAGCCTAGCAATAGGAATTATGATTTATGAGTTAATCTGTTGAAAAATATATGTTCTGTATTTATCAAGTAAATGTTAAGTGTTAGCTACTATGATTGTTTCCACATTTTAACATTTTTTTCCAGTACCACGTACCTTGTTATATAAGATGAAGCACATATCTCTGTTGAGTTTGATTTTTATATGCAATGAATGGTCCCATTTGAGAATTTAATTTAGGGAATTCTAACAGAATTAATTACTAGATATTTCGTATGGGGAAGAAGTCACATACTTATACGATATCTGCCTAAGTACCTTAGAATTTAACTTTGTGAATATAATTCCTTCAAGTTTCAAGGTCATAAGAAGCAAAACAAACACCTTTTTATATGAGTTATTGATTGTTTTACTTTAAACATTTAGGTTTTGTTTCTGGAAAATCAAAAATAATTGAGAAAAATGAAAGTACTTTCTTAATTTTGTAAGGGTTTTACATCAAGTACAAATTGAGAAGGTCTTAGAGCTTTCTTAATGCTTAACATAAAATAATTTTAACATGAAAAATTCACATTTTGTGAATATTTAAAAAAATAAGTGCATTAAATTGATGCTGAAATAAAAATAATATTTATGAGGTAAGTTTTAAAGCTAGTGATGGTATAGTCACAGAATTTATGACTCATATGTCAGTGGGATTAATTTACAAAGATTTACTAATAAGAATATATGATTTTTGGTTTCAGGTAATGTTTTAAGTTGAGATATTGTCACAACTCTTAATATAGTTATTCACTTTCTTCTCTGCTTTCCCCCCTTATCCTGAATTTCTTGTGTTGGTTGAGTTTTTAGATGGGGAACATGGCATGTATTGGATATCTTTTTTTGTAAGAATTTTTTGACTATATCTCAAAACCAAAGTTTTTATCATAATTTGTTTTTATGATAACAATAAACTAGAGAGCCTCCTGCCTCAGTCCCCTGAGTGCTGAATTTACCAGTGTGTACCACTTCAGTGTTTAACACCAAATTCTGCTCAATGGCAATTACTTTTTACTAAATATGTAATGTGTGTGAGAGAGATATGTGAGGTGTATACACACTAAACACATATATGTACTGATGTGGTATTCCATGGACTGATCTGGGCACCTCATGAGCTCATCTGCAATGGCTGGAGGAAATCCTCAGGTATCTCCTTCCCATCACTCATCTGCCAGTTGCCCCTTGCTGTGGAGTCTCTTACTGATTCAAGAGCATGCCATTCCGGATCCCCAGCTATTCTCTGGTTTCTGCTCCCCGCAGTTCTGATATTACAGACCTGGGTGGCTACACTTAACTGTTTATGTGGGTTCTGCAGATTTGATCTCAAATGGTCTCAGGACCCCTCAGGCCTTCATGCTGTAGGAAGTACACTTAACCACTGAACTATCTCTCCAGCCTTAAAGACAATTCATCATGAAGACAACTACAAATGGTTGGGCATTGGATGCCCAACCAATATAGTTATACTATAACTTTATTATATAAATAATTCAACTTTTTATAACCACACCTGGTTATAGGTTATAAATAGCCAGGCATGGTGGCACATGCCTTTAATCCTAGCACTTGGGAAGCAGAGATAGGAAGATCACCATGAGTTTGAGGCCACCCTGAGACTTCATAGTGGATTCCAGGTCAGCCAGGGCTAGAGTGAGACCATACCTTAAGAAAAAAATATGTTATGATAATATAAGTACAATTATATAAAAATATACGTAAAGAGGATAATATTGAAGAGAACCAAACTTATATAGTTTTATAATTTAAACCCTAACAATTAATTTACATATTTATTTACATGTTAATAGAGAAAGAGGAAAACTAAAATTATGACTGAGTTACAGATAATTTACAACTTATTAGGGGTGCTCACAAAATATTGCCATGGGAAGGTAGCTAGTTATTCAAACTTGTCTGTTGTGATCTGATCTGTAAACAACATTACCTCAGGTTTGTCTCTCAGGCAAGGCTTAGGCTATCCAAATTCTAAGGCCACCTTTTATTTACCAAGAGTCCCTGCATAGTATTAGGAGAATGGCGGAGTGTGAATCCCATGTGTCCATTTAGTTAGATGATGGGCAAATGCCATGGGTGAATGCGTCTCTGATCTCTATCCTCCTTCAAGCCCTTGTCTCCTGTAGGAATTTGAGGCTAATTCTGGGTAAGAACCCTCCACCTTGGCCAATGGGGCACAAACTTCCAAACATCCCTGAACGTTGATTCTCAGTTCTAGTTCCTCACTGATTCTTTATACCCATTTTCCAGCTGCTTACCATACATAGCTCAGATTTTTCAATTACTATGTATGTTAATTTCATGCCTATTTTGGTTGGTTTAATTCTGACTTCTAAGGGTCCCTCTTTTCCATAATATGACTAACATTGTCAGTTTATATATGTTTACATAAAATCTGTCTCTGTAACATTTAGTTTGTTTTAGCTGAGTTTAAAAATTTTACAAATTTCTTCCTGGTTTTGTAGTGTATTGCAATGAATATTCATATGTGCCTGCAGCATATGCAAATAAAGAGAATTGGAATGTATTTTTCTTTACTAACTTATCAATATTTTATGCTTGATGTATGAATAAAATGTCCTTTAGTATTTGCTAATACACAGAGGATATCAGGGTTTTCCAGTTTTTTTCAATGTTTTTACAGAAGTGGTACTTAGTGTGATACGATTCAATACATAAATGTTGAAACTTGTTTAAAAGGTCCTTGAATGAACAACACTATAAAGTGTATTATTATTGTTAGTGTCCTTTCATAAGAACCTGTAATTTCAGTGTGATAGCACTATACGATAAGTATAGGATTGCCAAACCATCAGGGAAGGGTGTTCACCATTTCGCATGCAGTTATATGTTGTTTGTCAAAACTTTAAAAACACCTCTGACTCAGGAGCAATTTTGGTCATTTTGATCCTCCAATTCCTGACACAGAGCAAAATGCCTGCAATGAAGTGAGGTCAAGAAAACAGATTATGGGAGAAGTTGAGCTGTTTGAGGACATTGACAAAATGATATATGCATATATATGTAATTTATATATACATATATACATGTATATATGTACATAAATACATATATATGTACATATTCTGAAATCACTAGATTGCTTGATATAGAGAATACATTCCTACAGAGATCCAAAAGATCTGTTTTTTTTATATCTAGAAGCCTTGTGGGGTTTGCTATTTTTTTGTGTGGCTCCATTAATTTATTCCTATCTTTTGATATTAATGGCCAATTTATATTGTAAACTCACTTATTTAGTATAGGAACTAGACCATTTCAAGGTTCCAAGGTAGCATGGTTTCATAACTGTGTTGAAAATTATTCCAATATGATCAGCCCTAGAGATCTATGTACATTATACATTGATGATATTCAACATTTCTACAGTGGTGGCAATCCACTGTGATCAAATGGGTTAAGGGAAGTGACACCGTGGGCAGTTTTTAATGTAACAATTATTTCATTAAAATTTGTCTGTTGCTTTTATAGCCCTTTGGAGAACGGCCTTGAAGCCATACTCTTGATATGGTCACAAACATCCCCCAAGGAGCCAAGTCAGGCAGCATTTTCTTTATAGGTTAGGGTTATGAGCAACTTGGAGGATACTTTCATTCATTTATTCACCATCATTATATTCCATTCAAGGCACTAAGAAAGTCCAGGTGGATAGAAAATAAATTGTTGGTGCCTCTACCAGTTACTTATTGCCGAGACAAAACAGATGACTGGAAGAAGCTTATAGAAAAAGGGTTTATTTTGGCATTTCAGTCCCAGAGGTAGAGAGCATTATGGTGGGAAAAGCATGTAGGTAATATGAAGTCGACATCACATTAACAGGGAGGAAGTAGAGAGACTGATGAATGTGACTATTCAGCCAGCTCTTTCCTTTTTATTTAGTCCCAGACCAGCCCACGCAATGGTCTTGCCCACAGTTAATTTGGGTCTTCCTAACCTTAATTAGCCCAATTAAGACAATCCCTAGAAGACTAACTAACCTAACCTACATAATCCTTCTTGGTGATTCTTGGTCCTGTCAAATTGACAATCAATATAAGTCATCACAGTGTCTTCATGGAATGAGCATCTTGAGACACAGGATCTCTAGGGCTTATGAAGCTTTCAGCAGGGTTAATCCAGATTTATGTTTGTCAAGAAATGTGTGCTGGATGAAATGTCCCTTGGATTTGTAACCAAAGGAAGTTGTAAAGTAGAAGTTACCCAGACAAAGAGGATGAGAATGAGTTCAGAAAGAAAGTTAACACAAAACCAACTGACTGTATATAGGAATGATGGGAAGAAAGGCATCTTAAAAAAAAACAAAACACCCAGAGACTGCCTTTTGGTCCTGAAAATATGTGACAGATTTGTAAGAGATGGATCTGGAAATTCTAACAAGGGCCAGATCATTAGGGACTTGGTAATGCTGTTTGAGCTTTATCATAAAACAAGTAAACAGTGCCAGATTTTAAGCAGGACCAAGCATGACTGATTCAGAAGCTGTTGCAGTTCTGCTAAAGGAATAACTGAAGGAGGAGCAGTAGGGACAGAAAGAAAGACACAAATTTAGAAGATGTTTAGGAGGTGAAGTTATCAGGTTTGCTGATGATTAGAAGTGAGAGGCGAATGAGAGAATAAAAGAACATCTAGATTTGCAGGTTTCAATCACAGAATAAGTGATGGTGCTACTTTATAGAGTGTTGAAATTCACCTGGAGGAGGAGCCTGATGTGAGGATGGAGGTTTCTACAGGCCCTCTGTGTCTCTTCTAAATGAAGAAGCATGTGATGTGTATGCCTAGTTCAGTAATACATTTATTTGAATATAGTCTTGCATTTCTAAATGCATTTTCAATAAAACTAGACTAATCAAATATTTCTTTCGATAGTACTGGGGCTGAGCCCCCACCTCTGTGCATGCTGGACAAAGGCTAAGATCCATCTTCAACCTCAACCAAATACTCACTACTAAGAAACTTCTACTTTTCGGCTCATAGATAAATTTGACATGGAAAAGTTCAACTTTGTTTCTTTTTTATCCTTTGCCTAATAATCACTGTCTTCTACCCATAAAATCCAAAGTTGAAGCTTATATATAATATGCACATTGAACAAGGGTGCACTAAATCAGTAAATCCCCCATGGATTAACTAGATTATGAAACTAACTTGGATTGACATCTGTATAAAAGTTAGACATTAGCTATTTCCATAAATTATTCAGTGCATCAAATATAACTATAATGAAACCTAAAATTTTATTCAGTATATTAAGAGTTTATAAAATTGTTGAAATTCAAGCTCAGAGATTACAAACCCAACAGCAGAGCTAAAGGTTACGCAATGAATTTGTTATCCAGAAAGATAATCACTATAAAATGAACTCATTAAAGTGAAGGTAATAGCTTTGAAATATAATTGTGGTATTAAAAATCCAAAAATTTCCCACATTGTGAGTGGAAATTCATTCCACTTAGAACTTTAGGTTGAGTTTAATCGTTGAACATAGTCTTTGAAGTCCTTGATGTGTGAACTTGGTAAATTGACAGCCTCTTGAACTTCTCAAGACCTTGGTGAATGAGCTGTTTTCACTGCCACCAAGGGTAGCAACAAAAAGCATGCCAGCAGCTACACATTGTCACACAGCAGCAGTTCGGTTTGGTTGGAAAATTCACTTTTTGTCTGCAGAGTTCCTTTAGATACTAACTGTTACTCTTATTTTACAGACTACTTTTCTGTCATTTCCTATTATTTTAATCATAACAAGTTAGGCTGTTGGCTTGAGTGTTTATATCTGCTCCTTTAAGCATACCAACTCCATCCACTAAACTACACTCCAGGCTCAGTTACTTTGGTGTTCTGCTCTCTCACCACACCCCAGCCTTCTGGGTTTCTATCCCACTGTGACCACTGATGATTAGTTCTGCATAATCATGTCATCTGTTTTTCTATTTATTTTTTATTTCTCAAGGCTACAGAAAAGAGTAGAGCTGCCTGGTGGATGGTTCTTTAACTTGACACTTGACATTTTATGTATATAAATCTTGGATTTTCTGGTACAATAGTAGTGATATTTAAAAAAAATACTATAAGTGGTCTGGGGAGATGGCTCAGCAGTTGAAAGGTGCTTGCTTACAAAGCCTGACAGCCTGAGTTTGATTCTCCAGTACTCATGTAAATCCAGACGCACAAAGTGGTGCTTGTGTTCGGAGTTCATTTGCAATGGCAGGAGGCCCTGGTGCGCCCATTCTATCTCTCTCAAAAAATACATTAAATATTTAAAAATATTATAAGTACTTTTACTAATTCAAAGTTTTTCATTTAATCTGACAGGGAATTTTGAATATGTACAAATGGAAATGACAATGAAAGATAATCACATTCCCATAAATATAAAGCTTTATTTAGTCCCCCAAATAAAGGGTAAAGGCTAAAATATTTTTAAAATATTTTATGCACTATTATCGTAATCCCACATATCTGCGTTTTTCATGATGCTATGTTTTTGAAGTTGAAGTGGCTCTTATAATTTCTAAAAACTCTTTTCAGCCATGGGATCCAGGAATAAATTAAACTATGGAAACTTTGAAATAAATAGAATATATATGTATATATATATATATATATATATATATATATATATATATTCTTGTGACCTCAGTTTATGTTTCTTTCTGTTGGTTGCACCCTACAAAGTCGACTTTTGAATTCAATTTGTTGCTTGATATTTCTTGAGAAAGGTTACTATAGGATATAGTTTTAAAAGAAGCAGGTAATACTTGGTTTGAAGTTTGTCTGGCATACCAGAAGTTCTACCATAATTACAATAGAAGTTCCCCCAAGCTCAGCACTTCATTCTGCTTTGAAATTATACACCTGTATCACAGATGAAGGTGTTAGGAATACAGTTTGTCACCATAATCCTTATTCATAGATATGAAAGTCCAAAATGAATTCAAAAGAATATTTCTGACCTGAATGTGAATAGGACTTAGATTAAAACCTTAGTTATAGTACCAAAGAAGAAAGTGATAAGAAGTTATCTGAATGACTGTGTAATATTGTTATTCCTAAAAGCTATGTGTAATGTAGTACTTCTTTTTGAGAAAGCAAGTGTTGAATTAATGGTGATTTTAATGGTGATTCTTATCATCATTGTCTCCTTAGAGTGTATACACACGATAAAGTATTCTAAAACCATGATAATGCCTTCTGTGGCTTGCTATCTAACATTTCTGGGGTGTTGTACAGCTGTGATGAGACATCGTGTCAGCAGGAATACTGGAGATATGATGGGTTGTTAACTGAGCTTGCTCAAGTGTGCTATAGTGACATGCTCACTTAGGCAATGCAGAGAGATAACCAGTGAAGATCAAATATGTGTTAAGAGATGTCAGGAGAGGTTTTCCTATAGTGGGAATACTAAAAAGATAGCCTAACAGCCCGAAGTAATTTTTGGATGACTCTAGGAAGTTACAATTGGCATATAGCACAATGAAAAATATAGTTATTTTATTCCTACTTTAAAATAATAAAACTTATTAAAAATATTGTTGTTTCTAATCAAAATTTGATAAATTCTCTAAAGCATTTATGTGGAATGGTACGTATTTGTACTCAGAGTTTCAAAATTATTGAACCTAACACCTTATATTATCCTTCACCTTGTATTCCACATTTGTTCATCTGCACTCTTAAAAAACAATCTTATGTTCTACTTCATGTCTATGCTCTGTCAGTTCCTAGGTAGCAAAATGTAGTGGAAGAAACATGTACTTTGGAATGAGGCTTTGGCTGGAATCCTCACTCTGTGACTTATTAACAGTGTGATCTTAAGAAATTTACTTAATCTTTTGGGTACTCAGTTATGCTCACTGGGACAATGACTTATTCTCATCTGAGCATTATGACATCTAACATTTATTATGTGCTTAATCTGTATAGGGTTTTCCAGAGAATCAGACTCAATAGTAAATATATTATATAATAATATGCTTAATTATAAGGAATTACTTCCCATAATTAAGAAGATAATCAAGTCCAAAATTTTCAGGGTTGACTGGCAGGGTGGAGAGTTCAAAGGCAGTTTGCTTGGGAGTCTCTTGACCTGGGGAGGCTAGTCTTTTTGTTAATGCCAGGTTTTTGACAGGTTAGGTGAAGATAGTCTGTTTTACACCAGATCCCCTATTTAAAGTTAAGATCACCCCCAAACACTTTTTCAATTGACACAACTACCCACCACCCTTTCTGAGGACTTCCTGTGCATTAAATGAGCAAATAACGCCCAAGACAGAGTAGCTCTCTAGTAAATGTCAACACTGTTATCAGCTATAGAAACAGTATTATAATGAACACATTTTCATCTTTGTCCAGGATGTAAGAAAATGCTTATTTTAATTTTTATGTGCATTTTATTGAGAATTTTAATACATAAGTATATTTTAATTTGATCATATTTGAGTTCAATTACCTTCTTTGTCTCCTTTCCCCCCCATGCCCATATACTGGGAGTATATATCTATATCTACATATCTATCTATCTATCTATCTATCTATCTATCTATCTATCTATCTATCTATATCTTTCCAAGTAGTCCTTCCTTTGTTGAGATGTTTCATTTCCTTTGTCCTCCTCCATGTCCAAGTTTATGGGCTCAGGACAGTGCAGGTCTTAAAGCAGGACTGGGGACCGTTGTGAAGTCACAAATGCACCAGTCAGTTCGTGTTGGGAAGTACTCCTTTCCTCCCAGTGGCTCTGACATTCTTGGTGCCTCCTCTTACTCCTGTTCCCCAAGGCTTGGAGGAACTGTTTGAGATATCTTATTTAGTGTTGAACTCTTAAAACCATATCTTTAGCTTTGTTGAGTTTTGAGTCTCCTCACTGTTTAGTGCCATTTCCGTAGAGAACCTTCTCTGGCTAACGATGTGAGCAGCACTAGTATTCTTTCTGACACTCCTCTGCAATGCTCCCTTTGTGGTGGCAGATGGGATTAGAGATGCCTTTTCCAGTACTAATCACTGGGATTTCTCTTCTCATCTTCTTCTTCTGAGTTCTGGATTGCCCCAGTATTCGCTGTCATCTGTAGAAAAGAAGCTTCTCCAAAGAAAAGTGAGGACAGCATTAATCAAGGAGCATAAACATATGTACTGAAGTCTTTCTTATGGATATAATGTATCCATTTAGCCAAAGAACTGTGGTCTATGTCCTTCCAAGCTTGTGATTCAATTCTTAATCATAGGCATGAATTTCCTCTTATTGAGAAGGCCTCATCCAATTAGAGAAAAGTTGATTAACCCTATAAAATGTGCCACAGTTGTACCCAAGGGCACATCTTGCCTGGTGATTGATTGTATAGTTTACAGGATTGACTGAGACCATTGATGACTTTCTCCTCCAGCAGCCAGTACATACAGTACTATGGCAGCCAACTGGCAGGGAGATGGCTTCCCTCTGTGTTCTAGCTTAATTTCTCAGTGCTCTGTGACTGCAGTATGTGTTACCTTCAGAAATTGGGCCCTACCATCTAGTTCTGGTGGGTAACTAAGTGCATTGGTAATAGCCCACATTGTCTTGGGGGTCTCATGGTCCTCCCTGACTAATGGCTCACTGCTGGGTATGGGGACATGGAGTTATCCATCCCTGACACTGAGATTTATTGCAACAATATATGGCTTCAAGATACCTTGAAACTAAATGCAATGATTTCACTGACTTGTGATTATATTCCTATCATGCCCATGGCAAATCTGTAGCTATTTGTACTCTATTTTGTCATTGACTTTCATCAATCTATTCTATTTTGTTTTTGGTGTGTGTGTGTATGTGTGTTGCTGGGGATTGAACCTGGGGTGTTGTGATCTCATTCATGCTAGGCAATTGCTTTACTACTGTGATACACACTCTGCCCTCAGCCTTAACTTTTAAGCTTATTTTGCATAAACTTACATCCTGAAGCTATTCTAACATTGAATTTCCATTCTATTTAGGGCCAGAGTATTGTATTTGCAAGCTCTTCTATAACTTCTATAAATAATATAAACTTAAAGATTTTCTTTTTGGTTTTTCAAGGTAGGGTCTTGCTCTAGCCCAGACTGACCTGGAATTCACTAGGTAGTATCAGAGTGGCCTCAAACTCACAGTGATCCTCCTACCTTAGGACTCCCGAGCGATTGGATTAAAGGCATGAGCCTTATTAAAGAATAATCCCGGCACAAGTATAGATCCCTCACATTTCAATTTTAATCGCATCATTATAGCCTTGAAAAGTGTTTTGAATCCTTCCTTCTTACTCTAATACCTTTGGCTAGAAATAATGTCTAAGAAAAACATATTTTCAATCAATGTCCTCACCTAGGCTATAAGGATATACTGTTTGTGGAATTAATTATTAACAGATCAGTTTGCTCAGTTTCTGATTTATCCAAGGCACTGAGCAGGACAATGGAGATAGAATGATAAATGATGCACTTATAATGTTTTCAAGAATTTAGTCTTATGTGAGAAATGATTTAATAAAGCATAATATGTTAACACTAATTCATAATTAAAAAATTGAAGAGAGCTATGCTATGTGCTACGTTCTGTGGTGGATGAAGGAATGCAGCAGTTGAAAAAAAATCCAGAAGGTGTTTCTACTTCTGGAAGTGTAGTGTGTATGTAGTGGCATGGGAATTGGTGAACAAGTGAGTAGATAATTTGTGGTAGAGGTTTAGATAAGGAGATCTGGTGTAGAATGGCGTATGTGGGAGCAAAATTGACATAGAGTATTAAGAGGCTTATCTGGACACAATTCACATGTAACTATTTCAATCATTCAAGGATTATTCAAAATATACATCCAGATCTTTATTAGCAAAGTTTATTAATATTTCTTCTATTATGACCTGACTGAGCCAAAGATTACTTGGTCTGGTAATGGCAACAGGGGAATCCTTTTAAAAATTAAGAGCTGCCTTATTATTAATGTCTACCTTACTATTAATGGTTTCATCTGATTGAGCTCCTGCAGAGTTCAAAAAGAAGGGAATCTGGCTCCATGTTTTCTTTAAAGTTCATTTTCCTAAAGCATTAGTGGAAGCAAGAGATCATGACATTTTGAGGTTATAAAGACAAAACAAATCAGAACAAAAAAACTCTTGCATACCAATATTCAATCACTTACTATGATTTTTGCTTTTAATTAACTAGTGGCCAAATTGTCATTTTGAACTCTTCAGTTGCTTATTAGGCACAACAAATAAATCAATTATCTATTTTATTTTGTGTTTTGCTCTTTTAAAAATTCAGCAATTTTGTGGGGTTTATTTTTACAGAGCTTTACTTACATTAATAATGTATATTGCTTACATTTAAATAAAGACAATATTAAGGGAAGGAGACTTAAAATAAGGGTCTTGGGGTTGTTTCGTTTTCTTGGTATACCTTGAGCCAGTAGTTGGACAGCATTCTCTGTATCTTGATTTCTTCTTTTTTCCCTCCTGGAATTCACAGTGGTCTTGGGCACTGCGTGACTTCCTATCCTGCGTTGTGTTGGTGCTTCTCTCAGAGAAATCCATCGATATCCCAGCTTCAGGACAACACAAGTAGAAGCATTCTTCCTCCTCAAACTCAGAAACAGGATATGAACCTTTAATTCTGTCTTAACATGTCACCAATAATCAAATTCCACATTTAGTTTGAAAGTGGAAATTCTATAGCAGAAAAGCTAGAATCCAATGCCATAATGCTCTGTGAACCCCTCTGTGATGTCATCATGGGTAACAGAGGCATAACAGCATGGGGAGGGCAAGGGAGAAACATGTGTAATTAAGGGGAAGAGATAAGATGATGAGAAAAATTCCAGAATTGAAGGTCATCTGGCTAGATGATTCCAACGAGAATACTAAATGTCTAGGCTGGAACTGAGAAAACATCAGTTTTCTCTCCTTGTTACAGCACATATATCAGAGTTAGCTTTTGAGTATTCATTCTTAGTCATCTTAATCCTAAAATATTTTTGAATTTGCTTCTTGCTTCCATTTTACCTAACCCACCAAGCAAAATAAGCAAGCAAATGACCATCTTCAAATAATGTTGAATAGAAAGCACACTATTTTTTTTATCAATTTAATTTTGGAAAAAGTGAATTTGAGGTGTTTATTTAATACATATTCTATTTATCAGCAAGGTTCAATCTGTATCCTAGGGAGATATCATTGTATATTACTCATGTGAGTTATGATCTATTTCTGCCCTAGGAAGAAAACAGGTAGAATTTATGTACCTCCTTCCAGCTTCCCCTGGGAATACACAGAAGGGCTTCTCTGGAATGTGATTGTCTCACAGTACAGGGGGATTTTCTGACAGTCACATAAGTTTCCCTTGAAGTTATTAAAACTGCCTGCTAGTAACTCTATGGCATTTCTACCATAAAATCTTAAGACCAGTCTATTCCCCTCTTCCTTATTTTCTTGGTTTCAAATATATTTGTTATTGCCAATAGAAATAAAAACCAGAAATTAGAGAGGAATGCTATCACTTGTCACTGTTGGTTAGTAAGGACTCCTAGGTGACCTCATTCAGAATGCAGCAGTTTCATGGGGCAGTTAATCACCTGTCCTTCTTGATAGTGGTTACAGCTATAGTCAGTTTTGTGGCCTTTCTTAATGGCTTCATTCCCATGAATGAAGGTAGAAGTCAAATCTAACTCATGCAATGATAGTCTGGGACTTGATTCCTAGAGAAATGAACACTGACTCTAAGTCATAACCTTGTCTGTGTATCTTCTGTTTTCTTCTTTGTGGCCTTATTTCCTCCATTGAGTCTCTGCAATGCAACTCATATGAATTGAAGTGTAGTTTCTAAGAGGCTTTTCAATACCAATGGTCCTCATTCTTTGTTTTCTTTACAGTGCTATCACCATCACCACTCTCCCACACCAACATGCAATTCATGTTACTTCCAGAAGTCAGGTTCACTGCTTCCAAGGAAATATTTCATACAACTCATGTCACCAATTTTTACCTGTTCTCATGAGCTTAATAAGAAGTCTTGGGGGCTGGAGAGATGGCTCAGCAGTTAAGGCACTTGCCTACAAAGCCTGAGGACCCTTGTTCGATTCCAAAGTAACCACATAAAGCCAGATACACAAGGTGGTGCATACATCTGGAGTTCATTTGCAGTGGCTAGAGGCCCTGGGGCATTCATTCTCTCTCTTTCTCTCTCTCTCTCTCTCTCTTCTTCTTCTCTCTCTCTCTCTTTCTCTCTCATAAGTAAATAAATAAAATATTTAAAAATTAATAAGTAGTTTTAAATCATTCCTAGTAACCACCCAATCATTTATTTAAATATTTAATTTGCAGAAGTTTTCTAGCATACTGTACATTGTCTTTTTATTTTCTTGAAGATGGTATCTGTTAAAGTAAAAAAGTGTTATATTGTGCTTTTTCAAATTAGTTGTAAATGGCAAATTCAACAGAAGGGTAAGCTTTGATATTCTTGTCCAATTCTAACTCTGCGTTTGACAAATGATTTAAGAATTTTTTAGCTGCAGCTTTTGATCTGTAAAATGGATGTATTTATTACCAAGATTTATCTCTCTCATTGTTGTAGAGATCAGATTAAAGGTTTGTGAACTATTTAGAATTTTGAGAGTCTGTTATAATACTCTACCTGTGTTAACTACTATTACCATTAAATATCAGTAGTAGACATTATTTCTGTTAAAATTAAACCAAAGCCAAGCAGCAATAATGTATTATATTATAATGCTTTATTGAATTTGACCCACATGAAAACCAAGTATATTTGTAGTCCTTCTTGGTAGTTATTATGTTATAGCAAGAGTGATAGCTTTTCTAAGGCTACCTGGCTGGAAATTGATAGAGACAGGTTTATAACTTAGAATTTTCTTTTCTCTTTAAATATGCACTTCAGTTTTCTTAGTTTAGGATTTATAGTAGAAGTCAGGACATAGAAGCAGAGAAGGAATATCTCTAGAAAAAAATTTTAAATATAGAAACTATATCCTTCCCCTGGTCTGTCCTCCTTATTCCTCTCCTTCTCTTTGGCTTCTGGTGTGCATATGACCACAAAAATAACTTTGAACTTGAGTTGATAGCATTCAAAATGTTTTCATATTAGTTTCCAAAAAAAATCTATGTAGAGGCTAGATAACTTTTAGTCTTAAATTCTTCCTCCCCAACATAACCATTTATCAAAATAACTGAAGCAAAATAGTAGAGCACAGCTCTGCTACAGGAATTTGGGTTGTACTATCATAATCTGCTCAAATGATTTTCCCCTGTCTTATATCTGGCTTCAACATGTTGTTGTCTTTTTAGGCATATACAGAAAGAATATGTGGGCTATTTCAAAGTCATGGTAAATTTATTGAGTGATAAGTAAAAGTTTTATGTATTTAAGTTTGCTTACACAAGGTAGTTTGCATAATTTCTGCTTCATTTCTTAAGCATTACTTATTTCATGTAAAAATAAAAGTGGAGTTAGAGTGTCAGTTTGTGGGAGAAATGCTGTATAACTGGTGATTTGAGTTGGCTATTTAATTTTATTTGGCTAGTTAAATTAAAACTAATGTTAAATACTGGGAAAATTATTAGTCTTTTTATTTTTATTTATTTTATTTGAAAACATCTGATATCTGGGACTGGGGAGATTGCTCAGTGGTTAAAGGCACTTACTTGAAAATATCTGATATCTGACTTTCATCTCAAGGTATTGCAGATAATAATGTCAGATACCACTGTTGCATTAAGTCAAATGCCAGATGGAAACTGATTATCAGCTTAATTATATGGTTTTGGGTGGGACAGGCTTTGAGAAAAAAAATCAAAGCTTTAGTAGTCAGTATAATTGGAAAATTCATACAGGAATTTAGAAATTGGTTTGACTAGGAAGTGCTCCCTCTTACTGGTCCCACAGGTCAAAGTCTGGTATCCCCTCCATTCATATCTGCCTCTTGTCTTGAAACTCTAGCTCTGATTTCTGCTCAACTTTGTGCATAGGCATGTTAATTACTCTTTAAAATTTCCCCTAGAGATTTCTCTTTGTATGTGATTCATTTTATTTTAAAATTCCTTCTTCCCCTTCTTGCTTTTCTTCCTTTTCAGTTTTTCGAATCTCTGTAAAGGTTATTCTCCCTTTCCCATAGGAGTTAGAAACAGCATGTTTGAGCATGCTAGGGTGCCCTCTAATTTCTATCACAAATTGATTTATTAGCTGCTTTGAGGGTAGATGTGTAATACTGTTATGGGGTGAGAGAGAAAACATAAAAAATGATGATCCCTGTTCTCAAGTGCTGACTCATACATGATAAGACAAAGAAAATGTTACAGATTAGTTGCTGTGTAATCAATTCCTGAGCACACTGGGCTACAGCGACAAAATTATATCAATGTTGTTTCAATGTCTGTCTTCCTTTCAGCAATCTCTGTTCATTCTTGGAAATGATAATACTAAATTCCTTAGCCTTTTGACAAAGAGATTTTAGGATCAGGTCAGAGGTGCTCATTCTTGGAAATGATAATACTAAATTCCTTAGCCTTTTGACAAAGAGATTTTAGGATCAGGTTAGAGGTGCTGATATTTTATGTAGATATATCAAATAAGTACAAATTCTGGTATTTGTATAAGTTATTTTATTCTCATATTTATGTGTTTATACTGTATTTTCCACATGTCAGAGACCTGACATAGTATCAGACTGCATGTGCGTATGGCACTGTATTGTGTAAGTCAAACATTTAAATCTGTCCCATCTTTCCATTTTAGCTGGACCAAGCCAATCCTGAATAAAGGATATAGAAAACGGCTAGAATTTTCAGATACATACCAATTACCATCTTGTGATTCAGCTGATTTTCTATCTGAAAAGTTGGAAAGGTATGTTCTTGCACATGGTTTAATAGTTGAAAGAAAGCATCTATGTGGTTATTTAGAGAACTGAAAACTGACATCCTGAGGGATTACCTTATAAAATGGAATAAAGTAGACACATTTTATATTTTTACTGATATCTTCATCAATTCAAGAATTAAATAATGAAACCATAAAATACTTATAATAATTTTTCTCATCACTCTCTCCTATTTCATAACTAATATTTAAATGATTTCATGGTCTCTCCATGTCTTTATCATTCATTTACATTTTAGCTCTCTCAAATATGGGTGTTTTACTTCCTCCATATTTTCAAAATTGCATTGGTAAGGGTAACTAGAGACCTCTTACTAATGACGAATAATGCCATTTTTCTCTGTTACTTACTGTCGTCTGAGTCTTCACTTTGAAGCCATTTCTTTGGTTTATGTACTGGCTTTCCTGATGGACCCAGTTCTTGCATGGACAAGATGATTCTACTCTATTTTCAGCTGGACCCTCTTTTGAGCCACTAAATATTATCGATTGAGAAGCTAGCTTCACAGGTGTGACTAAAAAGTGAGGGAAGAATGTGGGGAGAAAAACAAACAGAAAACGGGTTGACAAGCTTTTGTTGCTTGGCTGACATTAGCAAAATCCACAGTCATGCACAGAGGCTAACTACGAAGCAGGTCATCAAATCTCAGTTGTGTGTTCTTTATTTGAAGTAACTTTGGCTCGGCTCGTTTTGTTTTTTAATTGCATAGTGATGAGAAAAGCCATCGATGAAAGACATGGCCTGTGTCTCATGATTTATTTTTTTGCTTGAGGTACATGAAAATTTTCATCTCTGCACAATTTGAAAATTAAGATGAAGGTAACATTAAAACATTTTTTTCTACTGTGAAGATTAAAAGAACTTTTCTTAACTAAGAGCAGTGGCAACAACCTAAACACAATCAGCTGATGTTTTTCTTGTAGCTAAAAGAAAACAAGTATTTAATCTCAGCCATTTTCTTACACTCTGTAATGCCTCTTCTTACTAATACATGTATTTTATTCCATTCTATTTTCCAAAGACTTTCACCTTACTGAGTCATTTCAGTAACTGGAAATGAAATTTGATGTTATCTTTACATTCTTCTTTAAAACATTTATACAGTTTTTTTTCTGTTTCATGTTGTCACACAAAAAATTTCACCTGGTATTATGACTGGTTTTTGGTTTGACAGTTAAATATTCTAGAACCTTCCATAATTCTAAACAGATAAGGATGGGGCAAGCTTAGAATGCTCATTTTTTTTACCATCTTCTGAGCACAAAGAGTATTTATAATGTTGTACTTTATTTGTATCTTTTCATTGCTCTAATGTAGTCCAGCACTTTTCTTTAACATCTGCATATTTTATGGTTGAACTTCAAATTCTTTTGAGTATTGGAGAGTCTCCATAATGTTTGGTGTCTCTACTAATGGGATTAATCTCATTGAATATATGTGTTTGAAAGCAGATATGAGGGAAAATACAACTCACATGTGCCACCTACAACTCATTGGTATCATTTTTTATTTTTTACAGAGAATGGGAAAGGGAACTGGCTTCAAAACCCAAACCCAAACTGTCCAGTGCTCTACGCCGATGCTTTGCAGCTAAATTCATCTTTTTTGGCATTTTATTATATATAGGGGTAAGAAGCTTGTAAATATATTGTGATGATAAAAAGACTAGAGCAATCAGGTGAGTAGGAAGAGAAATGTTATTAAGGAACATGCCTTTAATCCCAGCACTTGGGAGGCAGAAGTAGGAGGATCGCTCTTAGCTCAAGGCCTGCCTGAGACTACACAGTGTATTCAGGTCAGCCTGGGCTAGAGTGAGACCCTACCTCAAAAAACAATAATAAATGTATATATAAATACTAAATAAGAAGTGTTAAAAAGGAAATAGAAGCATTACAAAGGAATTGAAGTGTTACAAAGGACTCATCAACATCTAAATTCTGAGAAACCACCTTGAACTCTAGCAAAGGTAAGAAAATAGCATTTGGAATGAAAACATCAATTAAAGTGGATCTAACAAAATAAATTGTTTAGAAATTACTTTTTATAATTTCAAGTCACATTATCTTAGTATATGAGAATACTAAAACTTTCTTTTTGTCATAGTCAACACAGATTTCCAGGAGACAATGTCAAAGGAAGAATTGGGTCACAGTCAATTACATAGATGGTTATTTATTATATTTTTAATCATATCTGCATGCTGAATTATTTCAAATAGAGGAAAAATTTTAAATTTGTTAGTCATTACACTTGGAAGATATTTTATCAGTTTCCTATATCTTACATCATGTAAAGAGAATGGCCTGGAAACCTAGGCTTTGTGGGGTTTAGGGACCTTGGACATTCCTTAGCTGTTCTCAAAAGTGACTCTGGTTTATTACTTTCTATATCGTCTGAAAACACTTTAGAGTACTTTGTCATAACTTATTAAAAGAAGTGACAAGTGGAAACTACATTTAGTCTTTCAGCAATGACTTTACACAATATTATTTTGAGATGCTGTTTCCACTTCAAAGTTAGCAACACACGGTGTCTCCCTATTGCTAACTGAGGTATACTGATTTAAGAGTTTTAGCTTATATAGTCCCTCAAATTCATTTAAAAAGATGATAAAAAGATGATTACAATTATGTCCAAAATGTTTTCTAATGCTCTTAAATTTCTTTCTCGTGAAAGAAATTCTTCTGACTTTGCTAGATCCATATATGTATATATGAATCTACATATTTGTATTTATATAGGTATAGTCATGTACATTATATGCACATACTCATATTATATATTTACCCATAAGTATCTTCATATATTTATAAATAGATCAATATATTTTATGTTTTTATATATTATAAATCTGTTATTTATGGTTGGATCTATAAATATCTCTATGTATGGACTTTGCTATTTCAAAAGCCAAGTGAATTAGAATTTCTTTCAGGACTGTTTGTATATATAATGTGCACATATAGAATCCTAGAGAAACTTGAAAAAGTTTGGGGGTTAATATAATTTAATAGTAAATATGAATATAAGAATAATCCAATAATGAATTTTATATTCCTATATATTTGGGGTTATTTTTATCAACGTGAGCACCAGATGTTTAATTAGGAAACACTTTTCCACTCTAGGTAATGTTGTGCAAAAGGTAAAACCTACTGACAAAATTAAGAGACAGGGAAATGGAATAGTATAAAGAAGTATTAAATTGTTCTTAAACATCTAAAGATTAAAAAATATATTAGCAATATATTAGCATCAGAAATCTCAAAGCCTTTCATAAATGTATCAGTGACAATGTAGGTGTTTCTGAGCTAATATGAGCTGTGGATTTCATCTCTGGAGCCAGCAGAACATTTGAAGGGAAAGGTGTATTTACCAGTTCAATTAATTTTTAAAAATGTATGCATTTATTTATTTATTATATATTTGAGAGAGATAGAAATAGAGAGAAGGAAGGAAGGAAGGAAAAGAGAGGAATGTTGCACCAGGGTCTCTTTCTACTGTATATGAAATTCGGACAAGTTTGTTCATCTAGTTTATGTGGGTACTGGGTAATCAAACCCTGGCCAATAGGCTTTGCAAGAAAGTTCCCTTAACCACTTAGCCATCTCTCCAACCCTTACTAGCTCAGTTTTTTTTTTCTGATAAGTAGCAGAATATTGGTGAGGAAATATCCCAACAGGAGCAAATGGCTGCAATGCATAATGTAGAAAGACACAAGATGTACAAGGAATTTCCTTGGCACAAGTGTAGTTCTCCTCCCTTAGCACATAGAAAGAGCTCCCTGAGACCACACAGTTTGAAGTAGTTAATATGTTGAAAATGAGGTTCAAAGCCTTTAAGCCACCAGATTTTCCATTTACATAACTAATATTAGCTTTTGGGAGCATTTAATTAATTTTTTATAGATACAGTTGGCTTTTATTTATGGCATATTTTCAGTATAGCCTTCATTCTACAAAATGAATGAGATTTCCTTCTAGGCAGTATCAGTACCAAGGGGTTTACAAGGTGACACGAAGGAGGTGGTCTGATTGGTTAATACCAGGTTACTTGAGACCATGTTTTAGGACATGTTAAAAAAAAAGATGTATTTCTTATTAATTGACTTGGTATATTAGATTTTTTTTTCTGCTGTGTGACAAAATACCTGGTAAAAGCAACTTAAGAAAAGAAAGGCTCTTTTTCTTGAATAGTTCAAGGATACAGTCCATCATGGTGGCGACATATTGGAAGGAACCCGAGGCAGCTGGTCACATTGTATCTGCAGTCAGGAAACAAGCAGTGGTGAATGCTGGGGCCCAACTTAATTTCTCAAATTTAAATTTAATTTTTATTTAAAGATTTTAATTGGCATATAACAATTAGACATATTTATAAAGCTACCATGTACATTACAATATTTGTATATATTGTGCCATAATCAGATGAGAGTAATTATTATTACTCAAACAATCACTTAAACATTTATAATTATTTGTGGTGGGAACAATTAAATATTCTTTCCTGGATATTTTGAAATATATAGTAAATAATATGTTAACTATAGTCACCTTCCTAGAATCTATTCCTTCTGTGAATGTGTAACTGTTAACTGTCCTCTCCTCCCCACAATGTTTATAGTCTCTCTTGTCTTCATTCTCTTACCTACTTGTAGGAAGGAAAGAAGGGGACAAAAAGTAACCATTTTAAAAATAAGACCTCTACACTGTTAAATAGCATGGGATTGCCTTACTGTCTTTAGAGTTCTTTCTGAGCACTCCTTCTTCCCAGGAAATGAGCAAGGATTCTTGAAGCTGTTATAACACTTTTATTAGAAATAGACGAATTTCCCAGGCATGGTGGTGGCACATGCCTTAAATCCCAGCAGTCAAGAGACAGAGATAAGAGGATTGCTGAGTTTGAGGCCAGCCTGAGAATACATAGTGATTCCAGGTGAGCCTGAACTAGAGAAGGAGACCCTCAAACAAAACAAATATAACACAAAACAAACAAAAAAGAAATAGCTGAACCTAATTCCATATCATGTATACATCCTGGTTCCTGTTCATCAAGATTGTGATATAATAAATATTTAGTTGGCTTTCAGAATGATAGAAAAAGTTATAAAATTTGCTGGTAACTGTGAAAGGAAAAGAAAAAGGAAATGCCACCATGAAGGAGCTTATTTCTGCAATACTGATGCAATTTTAAATCATGTTAGCTACGGTATGTCACCATTAACCAAGAGAGCTTGTTTTGGCTTCAGATACAACTATTGTTTTTAAGAGTTAAGACTCTCGGCACAGAAGAAAAATTGGCTGTTAAAAAACTGAGTATGAGAGGCAATTAAGGATAATATGAGGGAAGCTATGTGGAATGAGCCTATAAGAATATGACTGACAGAAGATGATCATCACAGTTTATTTATTGATACAAAAATGCATAAGTGTTCACTCAAAAAATATTCTTGATTCCATGTTGTCTGAGGAAGTTTGAGAACATATAGAAGCCCTGGTAGTCACAATGCCTCTAGGAGTCCCTCAGACTATTATTAAGGAACAGTCTTCCGTTTCTTCATACCATGCTTGTTGCTAGCTATAGAGTTCTTCAGGAACACTAGAACTATAAAAAGAAAAGAACTCATATCCCATTCTCCTAACTAGTCTAAAAACATAATCTCAGACAATTCCCAATTCATTTCAGTCTTGTCCAAACTTTAAAACAATTTTTTTAATTTATTCATTTTCAAGCAGAGAGATACAAAGAGAGAGAGAGAGAGAAAGAGAGAGAGAGAGAGAGAGAGAGAGAGAGAGAGAGAGAGAGAGAGAGAATGCACCAGGGCCACCACCTTGTGGGTCTGGCTTATGGGGGTCCTGGGGAATTGAACCTGAGGCCTTGGGCACTGGAGGCAAGTGCCTTAACCGCTGAGCCATCTCTCCAGCCCTTGTCCAAACTTTTGTATGTAATAAGAATAGAGCTGCTTCTGTCTTGTGTGGAACATTCTACTGAGCAGGGTATTGATTCCTAGGTTGGCCTGGATTTGCCAACAAAGCTTATAAAATGCAAAATGTTCTTGTCAAAGAAAAAAAGACTGCCACTTTTGTTTGGACCAAGACAGTCTTTGAATATAGCCTACTGCTAAAGACAGAAGTTGGGTTTGGGGTCATTCTTTATGTGGACAGGCTCTGTCTTGAGCTCTTATAGAACTTAAGTATGTGTCTTCCATGTGTGTCCTCTCTCAACAAGTCTTCCAGAATCTTGCTATCTAGGATTTCTTTCTCATCCTTTTCTCTCATCTCCACATGCCCCAGATCTGATTCCCCTTCTCTGATCCCAGCAAGCACCTGCACTCAACTCCCTTTGTATCTCCCTGGCTCCAACAAACTCTTGCACACTGATCTCCCTATACTTCTGTGACCCCAGTAAGCAACTTGCATACTGAACCTCCTATACTTGGCTTGTACCTTGAGTATTTCTTTCTACTCTTTCTAGAATCCTTGTCCCCAGCCTTAACACACATACTGACCACTACATTCTCCATCTGTTCCTAGATCCCGCGACTAAAACGCTGAAGTTAATAGTTTCCTTTCTGAAATGTAAGAAATTTTTGCTTGCCATTTAGTGTGATATATCTGTGGCCCATCTCTGATAATGTAAATGAATTTGTCTGAGATCGGACCCAGGTCCATATTATTTTTCAAGTGGCCCCCAGTGAGTCTAAACTGTGCAGCAAGACCAAGAACCAGCAGTTGACAGATAACAGCATGTTCTTGAAATTCTCTTGCCAGATCTAAAGTCTAGGCAGAACATATAGAAGAATTTTTTTCTTTATACTAGAAAAATGTGAAATAGAAAATCTAATAATTTGTCTAATTTTTTCAAACTTTAAGTGCATACTGTTTACTCTAGGATTTAGTTATGACGAGGTTTTGACTCGGATTTCGGATGTATCTGAGCTCTGTGTTTTCAAGAGTTTATAAATGGAGAGGTTGTTTTCTCTTGTTCAGCACTTTGAGAAGAAAAGGCTGGTGGAAAGGAATAGGGTCTAGGAAAAGAATGGTAACACTCTTCATGATGTTGAAGAGGCTCCTGGACAAAAGTGACAGCAGTCCCTCAGAGACTAAGCTGGGCCTAAGGTTTCGCTGAGAGCCCAATTTTAATAATTTCTGCACTTCCTCTAAGACTCTACTGGAGAGGGCAGGACAATAGAAGAATGGGGCAGAAGAAAATGCCCCATCTTTTGAGTTAGAAGCATTGTTATACTGGTTGGTTAGCTTTCACAGGTGCTCTCTGACCTAAGGGTCAAGAGCATTTTGCTTTATATGAGCTTTAGGGAACAAACCCAGCCCAATCTAGGAATCAATATCCTGCTCAATAGAATGTTCCACACAACACAGAAGCAGCTCTCTTATTACATATGAAAGTTTGGACAAGACTGCTGTGAACTGGGAATTGTCTAAAATTATGTTCTTAGACTAGTTAGGAGAATGGATATGAGTTCTTTGATTTGAAAGTTCTGGTGTTCCTGAAGAACCACAGAGCTGGCAACAAGCATGGTATGGTGAAACTGTAAACAGATGTTGCACTCTGAAGAACTTATTCTTCCCAAAGGTTCAACAGTTGTTTTTATTTTCCTTAATTCACCTGAGATATGTTTATGCTCTGATACCACAAATCTGTTTTATATGTTGAGTAAATCCAAGGACTTGTCTGGTCCTCAGTTTCCTTAACTTTATAATTTGAGGTGACATTGTTCAGAAATATAAACATAGAGAACACCTGGCAAGGGGTGGCCAAGAGAATTCTTCAAGTTGTCCTTGGCTCTGCCATCTGATTCAACAGACTCAGGTAATACTGACCATGATAATGTTACAAGAGAGAACCTTCACGGTCACCAGCTTTCAGTTTATTAGTTTCAGTTTATTAGTGGGGAAAACTGTCCAGAAAAGGGAAGTAACAAAGAGAGTATAGTTAATACATTAGGATAATAATTTGAATTTCTTGACCTTGATTTCAGTGTTCATATTGTCTTAAACATTGGTATCAGACTTTAAAAAATATTCTAATTCTTAAAAAATTTAAGATATTTTATTTTTAACATTTAATAAAACATTTTATTAAATGTTAATTTATTAAAATAATTTTATATTCATATCCCTTATATGCAGTCCTCAGTTTACACATATTATTTCATGTGGTGGCAAGTCAGGAAAACTCTGTGTTTCCGGAAATAATCTTAGCACTTGAGTGCGTGCAGTTTTCATGTACCAAGAATCTAGAACTAAATTTCTCTAGGAGTGATTTACAAAGGACTGAACTTTATAGATTAAGCTAGGTGTCAGGTGCCATGTTTTCTTTTCTGAATTAAAAGGAATCAGGTGGTGTCTGTGAATGGTTCTATTGTAAATAGTTGAGAACATGTTGCATGAAGCAGATTAGGAACAGTTATAGAGGGGTGGGGGGGACACTGGAAGTACTGGTTTTCTTTTTGAATGCTAATAGCTGTATGTGGCAGTGAGGCTTATGTTGGCTTGCTATTTGCCAATGGTCCTATTATTTTGACCAAGAAATAAATTGTATTTTATTCTATGAATTTATGCCCTCCCACAGTAATGCTACTAATGCCTTTGTGAAATAATATATGTTGTCAAACAAATGAGTATATCCTCTTGGTTGAGACAAGATGACAATTAACTCAGTAGTAACAATACGTAAAATAGGCATTTCCTTCAGAGAGCATTTTCAATTTGTAATTACACATTGTAATGATTTGATTATGACCTGCAACCCAATAATTCAGCAAATAAGTCCACTATGATAACAATAATAGGTTATGATACTGTAAAAATAAACTGCAGATGAGAAGCTAGGAGTTTAGTTCAAATTACTCAACAGGGGGAAAACACTTATGCAAGCCTGTACTTTTTTAACTTGAAATTCTTTGCTAAAGCTCAATTGCAAAAATACTTCTCTCTTTTTTTTCCTTCTGGAGGCTTTTTAGCATTCCATAGACAGGAGTTGCTCCTTGGAAGTAGGTACATATTTTTGTACAATGTGATATTGGAAATAGGTACATACTTATTCTGAAATGTGATATTTGATATGGTGCCTCTCCCTTTTTCTTTAAAAGGGACAAAAATATTTATGCTAAACATGACACAAGCAGTTGACTTCATGGGCAGCAGTCATAGTTCACACCCTTCCAGTCTGTCTTACAACAGGCACAATGTTAGCATCCCTGCTTTCTGTCTCTGACCACACATGATGGTTCTTGCATGGGTAACATATCCATCACAAGTACAAGCACATTAATATTGGAAAAACAAGTGAATGCCAATGTGGTGTTGTTTTCTTATTGTGAACATAATATAAAAAGATTTGAGTACAAAATACTGCTATAATTTTGAAGTTTAAATGTTGACCTTGTAAATGTGGTATGGAAATATAGTGCATATATAATTTTAAATCCAAGTTTTATCATCATAATATACTTTCCTGATATAACATTATTTTGGAATTAAATTATCCAGTGTAGGGAAAGTTTGGCATGTGTATGTGGAAGTTTATAGAAAGAGCTAAGATAGTGCTTATGCCGATTATAGTAGCTTAAGAGTTGAAATAACACACCTGCTTAATTGTAGGTAATAGACAAACAACATTTCTTCACAGGATGTCATGTTTAGTAGTACTTAGAGTAAATGGGGTAACTATATGATATCTTCAGGGATAAATGTCAAAAACAACTTTCAGTAAAAAAAAAATGCAAAAAGCACAGCCTGATGCCATTTATATGGCATTTAAAATTTCAAAAATTATAAATAGCAATATATTAAAGATACATAGGTATACAATAAAAGTATGAAATATGCATAAGGTGATACACACTAAGTAGTAAATTCTGTATGTAATAATTTTTAAGTACAAATTTTCTCTACCAATGTGTCAAGCTATTAACATGTCTCTAGATAGGAAGTTAGAAATTTTCTTTTCAGCATCTACCTTTCTGGAAAGCTTTTTTTTTCTCATACTTGGATCCTTGGTCTACAATTATGAAATGAAGTATTGTATATAAACTGCAGAATAAACATTCATATAATGCCAGTGGTCAGTCAATGACAGCTATATGGAAGTTGTAATTTTTTGAGGGAATGAAGCTGTTATACATATTATGGTCAACTACTAGGAATCTGGGGGCTAAGGGACATTGTAGAATTGTAGAGAATGATAAAAAGTGAATTAATGGGATGGGGCAGCAATGCTAAGCATACAAGAGTGGGGTCAGTCCAGCTTGTACATCAACATCTGGAATGGAATCATCTAGTATCATAGCAAGTCCTAATCTCCTTGCATCTTGTAGCCTTGAACTTCTGCTTCACTGGGTCATGATGATACAGAGATTATTTGTCTTTCTCCTTTGAAGGTAATTTAGGAAGATAGGTAGAATTTAGACCTCCTTGGGTCAAATCTATTTCTATATATTTAGAAGTGGCAATAAATTGGATGGACATTATGGTTTAGTAGTCAATTGAGGACTATTTGAAGAGTTGATGAGTTGTTGGAAGCTGGCCCGAGGTATAAGGCCTTAGCACATACCTTCACTGAGGTCCATTCCTACCCCTGACTGACAAGGGGACGAAGAGCCCTGCAATGCCACCCTGTTCCTGCCGTCGCCTGCTCCACTTACCCAGAGAAGCTCCTTTGTAAAATCAGCTCCATTGATCAAAATCCCTCTCAAAGTTCTTTCTGAAATTATATCAGGACAGTGGGTTCCTTTAGCCTCTGTTTCCTCATTTGCAAAGTGTAACTATTAATGCCTTCTTTGGTTCTGAAAGTTGTTAAGAAATTAAGTGGGAGACATTTTAGAAACCCTTTAGTGCCATGTAACTGAAAAAAATGCCTTACCTTATAGTGAATAACTTATAAGTGAAGACTTTATACATAAACTTGCTTCCATGTGACTTTTGCTGTAAACCTAATGCCAAATTTTATTTCAGACTGTCCAGAAATTAAAGAGTGCTATTATTTTCATAGTATGACTTTTGCTGGAAACTTATTTTTAATCCTTTTCTAAATATGAAACTTCTCATATTAAGATTGTTAGGGCATTTTAAGACAGGGAATTGAAATATAACTTCTGTCTTCCCCTTTCTTCATTCTACAGGAAGTCACCAAGGCCGTCCAGCCCCTCTTACTGGGGAGGATTATAGCTTCCTATGATCCTGATAACAAAGCTGAACGCTCCATCGCCATTTATTTAGGCATCGGGTTTTGTTTACTGTCTGTTTCCAGGATACTGATTCTCCATCCAGTCATTTTTGGCCTGCAACACATTGGCATGCAGATGAGAATAGCTATGTTTAGCTTGATTTATAAGAAGGTAAAACTTCTAATTTCTGTTTTGTCTTGCTCTTGTAGTACTGTAGATCAAACCCAGAGCTATCTATCCATTGGTTAGGCAAGCTCTCTGCACTGTTGCTCCCTCCACAGTCCCCAAGGATTCTCTATTGTAGGTTTTAATGCCTTTCCTTAGACTGTAAGCTGATACAAGGAATGCATGCTGAAATTGATTTTAGTTCGTATGCCTGTGAAAGAAATTGCAGGAATAAGTAGTGCTTTAAGTTTTTTTTTTTTTATTTCAACTTGTTTCAACTGATATCTGTTGAGTACCTTCTATGGGCTGCTTGTATAGTAAGTTTCATTTAGTCATGTTATTTTGGGGCTTTTGGCGTCCAGGCATTACTTCTTTTGTGAGTGGTGGAGTTTGATCCCAGAGCTTCACACATAATAGACAAATATTACTACCACTGAGATACAGTCAACATTTTTTATCCAAATTAATCTATGTTAAAATGGCACAGAGTCTGCATGAAAGTCATTGATAAAATATCATCTTATGGTGAAATGCCACCTGTCTTTATGTTCACTAACAAGTATATAGTACATAATTATTATTTTTTTGTTTTTTTTGAGGTATGGTCTCGCTCTCCATAATTATTAATAGTAACCAAAACAGTAAGTTTTTTCCTGGACCAGTTGCTTTTAGTGACGATAGTCACGGTAGTGGCATCCCTGCCTAGTTTGAATTAGCCTTTTGTCATCCCGTTGAGTCCTACGACTTTCAAGTTTGTAAAACAGCATGCTTTGAAAGCATGAGAACCCTGCTTTTCTGCATCTGTTATCTAGACAAGAGCCAGAGTTTCTGGGGCAGAATACAAATGAATTCAAATGAAGACTTTGCTACTGACAAACAAATCTCAAGGTCATTTCAATGACATTCACTTTTCCCAGTCTGAAGCAAATATTACATAGGATTGCTTTTCTTCCAAGTCACTAAAAAGAGCTATGTTGATTGAATCATTTGGATATTACTTTATTTTTCCTTTCTGCTTCCTTCCCCCAATGGAAAACTTTATATGTTTGGCCTCTAAGAGCTATGAATCTGAAGTTGACACCTCTATGATACACATGCAAGGTCAATTGTGCTGTAAAACCTTGATAGCCATACTTCATTTTTCAAAGCAGACTTTTATGGAGGTAGAAGAGGAAACAGAATCAGTAGTTTAATTAAATCTCCTTAGCTATAATCTCCTCAATTCACAATTTTCATGAAAACGGATAATAAAACATTTTATTTTCATCTAGAAAATACGTTATTAGCAATTATTTGGAATGTAGAAACTTTAAAACTTGCCATCAAACAAAATTAAATATATTTAAATAAATACCAGTAAAAAAGTACTTAATATAGGATAATAACTAAGGAGGCACATGACGCACTTCTAAAGATACCATTACATGATCTCATTTGATTCGCCTCACTTCTCCATATTGTAGGTACTATTATCTCTATTTTTTTTGTTTTTGTTTTTGTTTTTCGAGGTAGGGTCTCACTCTAGCCCAAGCTGACCTGGAATTCACTCTGTAGTCTCACGCTGGCCTTGAACTCATGGTGATCCTCCTACCTCTGCCTCCCGAGTGCTGGGATTAAAGGCGTGCACCACCACGCCCGGCTTCTATTATCTCTATTTTAGGGATAGAGAAACAAATCCCTAAAAAGCAAAGAACATAGTGCAAGAGCTACTTCAAAATATATGAACATAAGTAAACCACAGTCGCTGAAAAAAAGGAATTTCAACTATTTGGGGAAATGAACTAAGCACAGAAATGCAATAGTTGACCTAAAGGTGATGTTAAGAAAGAACAAGGTTAATCTGAAAACATGTCGTAATGTCACATTTAGTAAAGTCACAGGACACATTATTGAATAGCTGTGAGATATGGTGTATTTCTTTCTCCACATCTAATACCTGCATTGTTTCCCACTTGGCTTTGGCTTTACTTACTCTCCTATATGAGCATCGCCACTGAAGAATACAGTCCTATCTCCATGTGCTGCTGGTTCCTGGAGCCTTGTCTTGGCTCTTCTAAGGCCTCATTCCTCTCTGTTCGTCCTGTTTCATCCTCATAGCACAGACACAAAAGACCTTTTTGACAATATTTCAAATTTTATGAGACCACTTTTTTCTTTGTTTCAAATTCTGAAACCAGAACACTATACTTAAAACAATCAATTTAAGTAAGCAAAACTGAACGTTGCCTGTGAATTTCAGGAATGATGAAATAAATAAACTCATATTTACTAAATGGCCAGGCATGGTGGTACACGCCTTTAATTCCTGTACTCAGGAGGCAGAGGTTGGGATCAGTGTGAATTCTAGGCCAGCCTGAGACTTCATAGTAAATTCAAGGTCAGCCTGGGCTAGAGTGAGGCCCTACCTCAAAACATATATATATATATATATATATATATATATATATATATATATATATATAGAGAGAGAGAGAGAGAATTACTATATAGTATGTATTAATACATAATATGTAATATATATTATGTATAGTTATATATAAAACTATATATTATATACATAACTATATTATATTTTTATATATAACTATGTAATATATAGTTATATTACATATAACTATATATTACATAGTTACATATATTACATATAGCTATATATAGTATTTATATATACTATATATTTTATATATATATATATATATATATAAACTATATATTACAGTGCACACAGCTTCATGTTTTTCCCTGTGGAGAACTTGAACTCACCTGACCCTGAATCTTCTCAGACATAGGCAATGTAACTAAAGGAATTTCCCCTTTCCTCATATTTCTCCTATAATGGTTGGGAATTGATTTCTTCTTCTTTATTTATCTAACTACTATCCACGATTCCAGGTCAATCTCTATAATATTGTTCCATATTTTCTAAACCAAGTGTGAATTACCCTTATCCACTTTTTTACTTCCCAGCTTCCTTAATTCAGCTATCATATTACACCTAGTTATTTATCTTCTAGGTTTTCTTGCAGAGAGAAATTTTATTAATCTTAACTCCTAAGGCATGAAAGACAGTGACTTGCACCTATTACTCAGTAAATACATGTAGGAATCTATTGAAACAAGTATTAGACAGATGCTTTCCAGTTAAAGCCACCTAACTGCAAATAAATTTGTTTTAAATCCTACATAACTTATCCACTTAATTATCTTACATATACTATTGTAGGCTTTTTGTAAAATTTGAGATTTTTTTATTCTCAGTATAATCTTTCAAACTTATCAATTATTCATTTATTCCTAATGTATCTTTATTGACTTTAACAATACTTGTTTAAAAGAATTATTGTGGGATTTCCTTGTTGAAGAAGTTAAGACCAGGTTTTTAATTACAAATTTCACTGCCTTAGAGTTTATCTTTTAAAACAAAAGCAAAGCCAAAACAAAACCCCAAAATATTCAAATTTACAGTATATAAGTGTTCTTTTAATATACAATATCAAGTATTGGATTATAATATTATTCCTATTATAGAAGACAACAATGGTTATATATTAGAAGATTTAATAAAGTTATGTTAGTATAATATTTATATCGGAGAAGACTAAAATTAATGAACATAAAATAATGCTTATTATATCCCATTAAAAGGCATGCTGAGTAGTTTACTCCCCCAAATCTTTTATAGTGTTGTTAATGAATATATTTGTCTCTTGTTTATTGATAGCACCTAACTTTCCATTTTTCTTTTAGACCCTAAAACTATCAAGTCGTGTTCTTGACAAAATAAGTATTGGGCAGCTTGTTAATCTTCTTGCAAACAACATGAACAAATTTGAAGAAGTATGTACTTATCTATTAAATGTTTTATGCTTTATATTAGACATCACACAATCTAATGGGAGGCATTTCCCTTAATCACATAATAGTAATAAGTGATTGAATCCTACCTATCCCTACCTTGGTTACTTCTGGGAACTCAAAAGGCTACATTGTGTAGCAAAATGTCAGTTTGAGTTTGAATATTGCTGCTCTACTGAAATGCACTTCATCTTGTCCTTAATAATTTTTTTTCAAAACATAATACTTATGGGACTTTTCTTCCCTTTAATATACTACTTTAAATTCATGATTTACTTCAGATATGCTGTCTTCTATGACAAATAAATTCAGGGTCCTCGAGTAGAGATACTATGTTTCATTTATCTTTGCAAGTGCTAAATCGATTACTGCTGAATTGAGTGCATGTTTATTCTGAATATCTGTGTCAGATATTAAGCTGTTCTGGTTGTGTGTGTGTGAACTTAGCCTTTGAGGAAAGCCCGTTGATCTTTCATGTTTCCTGAGAGTTCTAGCTTTATTCAAAAAGGAGATTATTTAAGGTTCCGGGGAGGACAGTTTAGTTGATAAAGTATTGGCCTCACAGCATCAGGACCTGAGGTTGATCTCCAGAATCCACCTAAAAATGCCAGGCATGGTGACATTCACCTGCAATTCCAATGCTGGGGAACCAGACACAGGGGGACACTTGGAGCTTGCTGGCACTCTAGTTTAACCTAGCTCCAGGCCAGTGAGTTACCCTGTCTCAAAGAAGGTGAAGGACACTTCTGAGGCTGTCTCATCTTCAAATGGATGTGTCCACATGTAATTGTGTACCTGCACACATGTGTGCACCCACACACATGAGTCTGCACACACATGCACATGCATTTAAAAAGTTAACATTTAAAATAAACAATTCGCCTGATTTTCAAGATATCTAATCTCAATTTCACTTAATAAAGACATATTTGAAGTGTTCGGTGATTTGAAATGACTTCCATGAGAAAACCTGGCCTATGTGTGGACTAACTCCGTGTCATGAACACCTAGATTATGATGTGAAGAGCCATTTTTCATTGGATAAACTCCCAGTGCTTATTGTCACCCATGTATGTTTGCTTGCTTGCCTTTGGCTGAAGAATAACATGCCACTTGCTTTGTCTGTGTTTTTCCTTTGCAGGGATTTGCGGTGGCCCATTTCATATGGATTGCCCCCTTACAAGTGATCCTGCTGATGGGGCTCCTGTGGGAACTACTGCAAGCCTCCTCATTTTGTGGTTTTAGTCTATTAATTGTGCTGTCTATTTTTCAAGCCATTATAGGAAGGATGATAATGAAGTACAGGTAATAATCTATTGTCATAGTTTGAAGGGGCTAGTCAGGCTTCTAACACACTCATTCCCAAATCAAGACTTTTCTGCACACTGATCCCAAAGATACAGGGTATCATTAAAAAGGGATTCTTTTAATAGCATCAGTACCACATTCTATTTAAATATTTTTGGCTTCAAAGTCTATTGCATTTCTTTATAAATATTTTAAGATTAACTACATTTGGTGTTTTTCTAGTTCCTAAAATCTAGATAAAAGTGGATGCTGTATTTACATGAACTAGATGAAATGCCTCAACTTTTTAAATGTAGCTTATTGGCTTTTCCCATTTAGGTTTATGTTTCATCACACTCACTCCTTAACTACTTTTTTATTAGAAAATTAATTAGTAATACTAGTCACCACTTCTGACAGGAGACTTCTAGAGTATGCCAAAAACCATACCAATTTTGTAGTTTAGATAGGTCTTTGCTTAAATTCCAGCTTGCGTTCTATTTTTTTTTTTTTCATTTTTTTACATTTGGTTTCTGAAATGGTGACAATCACTTCTTGAAGACTTTCCTAGAGATTGGAGTTAGCATACAAAATGTACTGGACAGTGTTGTTTTTTAATGCAGGACTCATTTAATAAGTGATTGTAATTACTACTATGTGTTTGGTAACAAAATAACTGCTCATGTTATTAATAAGAGAAATGTTATTTTTTTAAATTTGAACAGTTCTTACAAGAAAATCTGACTTGTTTTTATTACTGATTAACTGATCAATTGATTGATTTACAGAAAACCTCGATCTGGCATGATTAATGATAGAATTTTGCTCACTTCAGAAATCATAGAAAATATCCAGTCCATTAAGGCATATGGTTGGGAAGCAGCAATGGAAAAGATAATTAATAACATGAGACGGTAAGTTATCGTTTATAGTTACAATACTGTGAACATTATACTAATATCTACAAATGGCTAGTAAGGTAGACTCCTAACTCTTGTTTGAAGTTCCAGGCAATCAATATGATTATTAAGATATGTCACTATTTATGCGTTAGTTGCATAAGTTACTTTGATGGACTATGATTTTAAACAGAAGATTTAGTATAATGCTTTGCATGACAAGGATGTTATATCTTATGAATGAAACTCCCATATGTTTATATTTACTTAATTCACTTACTATAGTTAAAATAAGGATTATGATACTGGAAACTAATTGAAACCTTAAATGCATTGCTAGAATGTATAATTCTGTCAAAATTTGATTTTCTAGGCTGGAGTGGTTAAGATGCTTACCTGTAAAACCTACCAACCCAAGTTTGATTCCCCAGCTTCCCTGTAAAGCCAGATGTACAAAGTGGTGCATGCATCTGGACTTTGCTTGCAGTGGCTGAAGGCCCTGGTGCACCTATTCTTGCTTTGTCTGTCCCTCTGTCTCTCTCTGCTTGCAAATAAATAAAAATAGTTTTAAAAATAAAAAATATTGATTTTCCATGACACTTTCCTATGTCACGATTTAAAAAAAATAATAATGAAAAAAAAAGCCTGTATTTGGGTAAATTGTATTTTTTCTTCTTTAACTTGGGAAGGACACAGGGCAATTTTCATAGTTATGTTTCTATAAACTGTCCCCCTGAGGTAAAGTGAGTTCGTTTAATGAAGACCACTTCCTGAGAATTCATTCTGGGCATTTCTGCATGTCTTATTTTCTTTCAAAGGTTAGTAAAGCTCATATCTGGCAAGAAAAACTAAAGCTCAGGCTGAGATATAATTACTGAGGTAATTTAGGGCAAAATATCAAGTAGAACATTCCTGGAGTCACAAAACCATTTTTCTCTAGTTAAAGTCTGTCTTCTAGGAAGTGTAAGCAAGACAAGTTCAAGGAGACTTAGGTGGTCTAGACAGACCTAAGTAAGCCACATGAGCACTTCTCAGAGAAAAGTCAATAGCAGAGTGCCCTCTTGGAAGATGAAGAATTATTCCAAAGTCAGGTTGTTGAGACCCACAGACAGTGCTAACTGAACTCCAGGTGTGTGATTGGAACAACAAATGGAATGCTGAAATGTTAAGTCCTTTGCCATGTAAATAGAAAGAGTAAAAGAGCATTTATTTCCCAAACATTCTTGGTCACCTGTTTTTTGTTATGCCTTTCAAGATAAATCCAGGAAAGGAATTGCATATTCTCCTCAGAAGCATCCTTAAAGATAAGTTCAGTTGGTGAAAGTCCTTTTTTTTATCCACCTGAACCAGTGAATGCTCATTCACTCCTTCCTCTAAACAGGGCAAAGCAAGGGTTAACCCAGGACTAGTTTTCCCAGGCTTCATGATAAGGTCATAGACAGGCCATTCTTCTCTTGTAATTTTCCTCTCTCTTCTTCAAAAAATGAAATCCATTCTTTTTCTTCTATAGTTGTATGTGACTAATTTTGATAGCAAATGTCTGGGTACAATTTATGTAATCCAGCATAAAATTGTTACCTGAAAAAGCTAGAGAGTGCTGACGTAAGCAGAGAAGCTGGAACGAAGCATAAAATTGTTACCTGAAAAAGCTAGAGAGTGCTGACGTAAGCAGAGAAGCTGGAACGAGTCTACTCAACAGAGCAAATACAATGTCCTGGAGTCGATTGACAGGATGCTCTTCAAAGGGTGTTTACCTCAGCCTGGGGCCACTGTTGACCTGGGCTCCTTGAAATCTATTCTTTTATTGCTCTTCCATAATAAAGGCACTTTATGTTTTTTTTTATAAGAAACTGTTAAAATATTTTTATGACTCATAAAGTGCTAGGGATTTTTATTATGTAAGTACTGCTTTGTAGATGATTTTTAACAGTGTTCTTTAATCTATTATTTTATTTTCTGTGTGACCCCTTCTTGCTATTTTTCTTTTTTTAGTATATGAGACTGACAACTTTGTTGACATTTTGAAACTGTTTTGCCTATCATTTTATAAGTTTTAACTTAATAAATACTGCAGATTCTAAGTAGAAGACCTTTCAGCTACTTTGTCACTTAAGCTTGACCACATTGCAAAGGGAATGAACTATGTTTCTGTTATTTTTATATAGAGTCATCTTAAATCAGAGAAGAGTGACTTCCTTGGTTAAGGTGTCATAACTACAGTTGGCAGAGCCAGAATTCAAACTCAGCTAACATCCCAAATATATAATCCATTGTGAATAATAAATCAGTAAAACAGTAAACATTGGAACTCATTTGGCTGATCACAACCTACTTTGGGCACATTGGACTCCATTTCCAACCATGTGCTCCGCATTACATTTTTTCTGTTTAGACTTAAAGGAACACGCATTTCTCTGGGTTCTACCATGTGAGAAAGACTATTGTGTCTCTGAATTCTAGAAGTAGTGGCCATGTGCCATTTCCTTCCCACTGCTCCAGCACAACCCACATGCAGGGTGACCAGCACCTTAAGGGGCTCCCACTTTTATGGCTCCTGGAAGAATGGGGCTGCAGTTAGGGGCGGTATTGGCTTCTGCATTCTCCAGCCTTTGTTTCTTCTTTTCTGTCTCTTGAGACATTTAAGCCTCTTGTATGTTTAAAAATAAATAGTTCATAGTCACAGCATAGTGTTGAAACTACAATGAGGCCTGATTGCAAATAATTATACTCAGATGACAGGTATAGAGAAGCTGGGTATCTCTTCCTTTTCAAGTTTTCATCTGTAGCAGAATCACGTGGCTTCATTGATGAACATGTGAATTTAAGAAACCTAATTCAAGACTCATTCAGCCTTCACAAGAGCAAGCCCACATTAATAAGAGTCTTAAGTGATTTTTATCACGCCAGTATCGAAGAACCAGCCTCTATTATGTATATATGCCATTTCTATGTTACTTCAAGCCAAGCTAGAAATTCCAATTTGTTAAGAATCCATTAGGTAATCACAAAATAATCTTTTTCTTTCATAAATTGTGTAACATTGTCCTCCTTCCCACACTTAATTAAAACACTAACAAAAATTTATAGTCTCAAAATAGTTTTAAATTAATAAAACAAAAAAAGCTAAAAATAATTGAAAACTTAAATTCTCAATCATTAATTTACTAATTGAAGTTATTGACTATTTTAAAATTATATTCACAAAGCATGTGCAAAATCCTGGTATATATTCATTGCTATCCTTATAAGGCAGCTAAATCCAACTGAGGCTTAACCTCTTGCCCAAGTTCACAAAGCTCATGGAGGGCAAGACCAGGATCAGAACACAGGCAGAAGGGTGTATCCTCTGTTCAAGTATTACATTCCTAGATGCCATGTAATTTACAAGCAAACTCACATCCCATGTCTTATTATTTTTCACAGTGGTGAACTGGCTTTGACTCGGAAATCAGCATATCTGAGATTAATAAATAGCTCAGCATTGTTTTTCTCGGGATTCTTTGTAGTCTTTTTATCTGTCCTTCCCTATGCTTTCATTCATGGGATTGGCCTCCGAAAAATCTTTACTACTATATCATACTGCATCGTTCTACGCATGACAGTCACCCGGCAGTTCCCAGCTGCTGTACAAATGTGGCTCGACACAAAGGAAATAATCAAAAAAATGCAGGTAATTTCTATGACTGTATATCATATGCATGATCTTGAAGTCTTTTCTGTTTTTTATAGTTGGGAAACTCTAGAAATGCATTATTGGTTTTGGCTTTATTAAAGCACAGGATTTTCACTTTTGATGTGTATATGCCATCCAAAGAGCTCCTGTAATGAAAGCATAGCAAAATAAAAAGGTTTATATAAGATTCCCACATGTCAAAGCAATTCAAAATAACTATTTCTATAATCTGGACAATTCCATCCAAGCCATCAATGAAGATTGATTCTAAAAAGTTTTCCAAATGTGGGGAATGATTGAAAAGAAAGCTTCTTTCAGGAGGAAGTTCTGAAAATTTCTAGATCCTTCCAGGAACGCCCAGGCTAAACTTCTTCTACCAGTTCCCTGGACAGTATGATGGATGGAAATGGCACTTTTTTTGCCACATTAATTATCTGAAAACCCTGTGATGCTGAAGCAGCTGCTAGTGTTGAGCTCTAAGTCTCCATGTGATGAGATGCAATTTATTCAGAGCTAACTGTTTGGACTTGTGGGGAAACTGTTTCATGATAATGGAAAAATATTTATTTCAATATTTAACCCACAAAGGAAACCACTATGACCAAAATGAAACTGAGGGGTGGAAGGTGAGCTGCTCTTAGTGGGGGGGGGGGATTATTTACCTAGGCTACAGGCTGTAAATGATGGCCAGGATCGGATTTTAGTTCTTACCTCTGTTTTGTTTAGGCTTTATTTTCAAATATTTTGAATTAGCTGCCAGCAATTAAAAATTGGAAGATGCCACCTGCACACGTGCACATGCATGCCTGTGCCTAGTGTCTTCTGAAGAATTGGAATATCTTGTCATCAAGTCCCCTTTCCCACAGGCTGCGGCAGCTTCCCCCAGACAGAGTGTTCCCATCCAGTTCATCACAGTCTGTCAGCCCCTTCCTTAATTATCACCTCTTTGACCCCTGAGCTGGAATGAACTTGAGATCTGTGGCTTGACAAAGTGAATGAGTTTTAGAATCATAGTGACTCTGAGAATAATCCTACTTCCTCTGTTAACCCAGTCACAATTCAGACAGAGAGAGAGGTAGGGGAGAGGAGAGCAGGGGATTGCCAGTCACTCAACAGGATCACAGGAACAGAGCTGAAAGAGAAACCTGGGAGAAAAACGAGACAAACCAAAAGAATGTGAGAGAAGGAGAAGATCAGTGAAGAAAGAAAAGACAGCATGCACGAACGTGGCTTCCTTCACGACTTCATATGTAAAGATTTGGGGTGCTGAGGCCTACATGTTATGCTTACTCATGCCATGAAAAGAGTGGGGTTTGGACTCTCTGATAAAACTTGTTTTTTACATGGCTAGATGTCTGAAAAGAAGCTATATGAAGTGTACATCCCTTTACTAAATAAGAAATGTGAAGCAAAGTTATCTCCTAAGGAGGGTACTAAATGACATTTGTTTCATTTTTCTCTGTCCTAACATACTGACGTGTGGGGCGGTAATTTTCAGGATTGCTATAGGAATTCATTCAAAGGTTAATATATATAATATGTACAGGGAAGAATCAGCTGTACATTAAAATATAATATATAAAACATGTCCATAAAATATATGTTTTAAATATGAAAAATCCAAGTGTTTGGCACATTCACTTTAGTACAACTATGAATTTATTTAAAAATTAACTTATTTAATTGCTAAATTTTATATACAACTGTTAGGATGTTAAAAGGATATATTAATACAGTAATGCTCTTTTGATTCTACAATAATGTATTTGTTCTCTTTAACAAATAGGACTTCTTACAGCAACAGGAATATAAGATTTTAGAATATAACTTAACAACTACAGATTTAACCATGGAGAATGTGACAGCATTTTGGGAAGAGGTGAGAATTTCTATAAATGTTTGAATTTTTTTCCCTTTGTGAGTCTAGATTTTCTCCAATGGCAAGTAGAGTTATAATGATGATGTAATTGATGAATCTGCAATGAGGAGAACACTGCTTATGTTACATTGCGAAACAGAGGACCAGGACCACTGAATGCAAGTTAAAAAAAACCCACTTTATTTCATTAAAGTCATATAATTGCTTTCATAGACTAGGCCAGGAAGTAATAAGAGGTATAGGTCATGAGACTGGGTTTGAATCTTGTCTCTGTCATTTATTCTCCATATAATCTAAAGCAAATCTAAATCAATGAGCCTGGTGATGAGGCTCATTCTGATTGGATGCTTAATCCATAAGTGGGTCTGGCACAAAGCTCTTGGTCTCCTGTCAGTCTCCTGGTACCCGAATCTCCTACTGTCTGCCTTGAGAAGCTCTGGGAAGGGGAAGGAATTTCCTTACAGCTGGAGATTTTTCTGCTTGTTTTCTACATGTATTTTCCTTCTGGGTGTTTTCTTGCTTTACCATAGGCATGATCTTTCTCTAAGTGCTCAGCCCTTTTCTCACCAATCACTTAGCTTTTTCTGACCTTCTCCGTGCGTGTGAGGTGAATGGGGATCTCATGACTTCTCACATGTTTTGCCTTTTGTGTGTGTTTCCCTGGAAGCTTCTTACCCAGAGATGTGAAAAGAATTTTCTTTATATCCCTTCCTCATTTCTGGCTGGGCAAGGGTGGGAGGGGGGCTGAGGAATTCTTTGGCTTGGGTCTTTAACCAGCCTGCCTCATATTTCCCAGTTCTCCCTAAAATAGTAGCAGAATTCATAATTTACCCTTCTCCAGAGTTAATTTTTAATTTTTTTTTCAAAAACGGACTTAAAATTGGGGTCCTTCTCTGGGTCTGGAATGTATTGCATCTTTATGAACTTTATTCCTTCCCTGGACCCAAAATCTCGCACCACTGAGGCTTAGAATAGTTAAGTAACCAGGAGGTGGTTATTCACCTAGCTAGAGCACAATATATCAACCTAAGTTTCTCTGACTCCAAAGTCATTTTCGACTCACCATGCTTTATACTGCCCCTTATTGAAGGAAAACAAACAAATGAAAACAAAAAAAAATACAGGGATGAGATGAAGCTGTATTCCAGAGCACTTGACTAGCATTGCAAGGCCCTGAGTTCAAGACCCAGCACTACAAAAGAAGACAGAAGAATAATTGTAGCGTTAATGTGTACAAAATGACTTCCCATATATTACCTAATTTAGTGCCCTCAACAACTTTTACGTTTTGAAAGATATGGGATCTTACATATATTTCACTCTTAAATTTGACATATGAATTTATGCTAGACAGAAAGAAAAAAACATTGTGTGTCCATAAATTTCTAACAAAATATGTTCATCAACAGTGATACTGACTAAGCTAACAAGAAAACCATATAATAAACTGCTTACAGTTTGTCTGTATTATGTGATTCTGTTTTATAGTTAAAGGCTATATTATGAAGAATACTTAATGTCACAAAAGTCTTTGTGAACTATAATGTCAGAAAAATCAGGTTACATATATTTTTTGTGGTTATAAAACTATATATGATTATGTGTAGTGACTATATTCCTATGTAAAAATGTACCTATGTAGATATGTAGTAATATTTACATGTTTATAAGTATGTGAAATGCAGAAGCACATAAGCTGAAATGGTAAATGGTTTTGTTTTTTGTAGTAAAACTATAGGTGATTTTTCTTCTTTATGCTTTCCTATGCATCCCAAATTTCCCGAAATAACAGGCCCCAGTTTCTTTCCTGATGTTCTTCTAATTTTGTGCATGCTCCTCATACACTTACCATTCATCACTCCTGAAGCTTCTTCATCCCGCCTGTTCCATTCTAGTCTCCATTTTCTTCCATGGCTTCACCCATGATCATAGGCATCACTGAGTTTCCATTGGTATTGTTAAGTATGGCCATTCCAACCCACTAACAAGCCTCTGTCACCTGGACACAACTCCTCATTCCTTTCAAATATTTTATATCTTTTAATACTAAATTATTATGTGTGTGTGTGTGTGTGTACCAATCCATCTGCTTGAAGCACCTATAACCATTTCTTTTTTTTAAGTCTTAAATATAAATTTATTGTCCATAATGAGTTACATTATTCAGTGGGCAAACAATGAGTTGTTATCCCCAATTCCCCAATACCCCCCTCCCCATCCCCAATCAGCTGGATATCCTCCTCCATGGGCCATCTGGATCAGTCCTTGTGGCAGGGGACCCTGGATAGCCTAGTACTCTGCCCGGTCCTCCTGGCCCAAGTGTGTTGTTACTGAGGGGTGCCATGCCTCTGGATAGTCTCCCCCACCACGGCTCTCACAATCTTTCTGCCCCCTCTTCCGCTCAGTTCTCTGAGTCATGGTGGATGAGTATTAAGGCTGCTTTAAGGTTGTTAGTTTAGGGGTCTTTGTGTCGAAGATGGTTGATTTCTGTCTCACTGGCTTATCCTGTGTAGATTGAATGTCTGTGGCTGTGGGTCCCTCGTTCCTTATAACCATTTCTTGGTCTTGTAAAATCCCAGCTCCTTTCTTCAAAGCCAGTGTGTATGTCATTTATTTGTAAAGGCTGAGAGAATTGCTCTGCTCAAATGTACTTCCATTGGGCTTAGTGTGATTTTTTTAATTGGAGAAATGCACATGTTTTAATATTAATATCTATTAATATATTTTCCTTTCATGTGAGATTTTTGAAGTGGTCTATGCATGCATCAGTAGTAAGTACTTAAAAATATTAGATAAATGAATAAAAATGGTAATAACAAATGCCTTACTCTGATTTTCATACCTTGTTGTCCACTCTTTATTTTAGTTATTTATTTATTTTAATTTTTCAAGGTAGGTTCTTACTCTAGCCCAGGCTGACCTAGAATTCACTATGTAGTTTCAGGCTGGCCTCACACTCATGGCAGTCCTCCTGCCTCTGCCTCCTGAGTTCTGGGATTAAAGGTGTGTGCCACCATGCTGGCTTTGTTCACTCTTTAAATGACTGAGAACATGTGAGTCACTCATGTCTTCAGAACTGGAGGGAGTAGTCTTTACCTTATTTACTTATAAAAGTCCCAAAAGAGTTTTGAAAAAAAAACATATTCCTCTAATGCATTTCTTTTTAAAAATATTTTTATTTATGTGTGTGTGCATGAGAGAGGGAGAGAGAGAGAAGTGAGAGACCATGGGCATGGAAAGTTTTCATGCAATTGCAAATAACACATCAGCTACTTTGTGCATCTGGTTTAATGTGGGAATGGGGACTCCTGGGCCACCAGGCTTTGCAAGCAATGCTCTTAACAACTGAGCAAACTCTCTAGCCTCCTCTGATGTATTTCAAGTTAATATTCATTTATTAACAGAAGTGTAAGTGGTGGAAAAGGGTGTGAGTTCCTCTGTACTGTATGTTGTCTAAATGTGGTAGATACATTTTGATCAAAACTTTTGAGCTACAGTTTCAGAGCATTCAAAATGAGTGAATGAGTGAATTCATGAAGGAAGTTCTGGGTCAAGACACGTAGTTATATATCATTTGCTGTTTGTGAGTAAAGTGTGACTAATACTAATCATTACTTTATAATTAATAATTGTTATAATATGTCATTAATTATTAAAAATGCATTCATTATTGCCAAACTAATTTCTGAAATTTGATTTTTGATATATAGGTAATAGGCATTGTTCTAAGTTTGCATCTGGATAAAATAAGACGCTACCACCCTAAGTACCTGTGGCTTTGGTTTTTTTGGGGCCCTGTTTCAGGAGAAAATCAGTTTTAAAAATATTTTATCTATTTATTTATTTGAGAGAGAGTGTGAGAGGGAGACAAAGAGGCAGAGAGAAGAGAGAAAGAGAAAAAGAGAGAGAGAGAAAGAGAGAGAATGGGCCTTCCTAGGTCTCCAGCCACCACAATGAACTCCAGACACATGCAGCACCTTATGTGGGTACTGGGGAATAGAACTTGGGTCCTTCTTTGAAGCCAAATGCCTTAACCGCTAAGCTTTCTCTCCAGACTTGAAAATCAGTATTTATAGAGCCCTTGTTTGGTTCTCAGAGGTGCTTAGATTCTGGAGAGTGTGCTATTGAGATGAGCTCTCCCTTGTATAGTAGGTTTAAAGACAGATGCTTCTGTGTCAAGTCAAGTGGTCCTGGCAGATTCTCAAGTGGGTTAATTTTAGGAGAGAGTGTTTTTGAATGGCGAGGATCTAAAAACAGATTCCCTAAGCACAGTGCACCAACTTCATTCTTTAATGGGGGAAATAGAGATGAAAGACATTTTTAAAAAGGAATTCCTCTGGTCAGATACCCTTGTGTAAATGAACTCATTTGAATCCTCTGGCAATCTAATGCCATTTAAAACCAACAGTAGTTACTTAAGAAATGCTTTGAGCTTCTCAGAATGAGAAATTACCAGAGGGATAGAGCAGAAGTCAAATTGAGTTGTAATTCCACTCTGTGAACAACTGATATACTCTTGGCCATTTATCCATTCGGGGTGTGAGTTTACAGTTTTGAACAAGGACTCTCTCTCTCTCTCTCTCTCTCTATATATATATATATATATATACATATATATATATATATATATATGTATATATATATATATATAGGATTAAATCATATTTATGTTTCCAACCTGTAGGGAAAAAAGTTTGTGTGTGTGCATTTATGCACTATAATTTAGCCTTTAAATTACTTGATAATAAGCAAAATATCTGAGGAAGGATCCTTAAGCTCCTATTAAATACTATCTATATCTATATCTATCTATCAATCATCTATCTATCTGTCATCTATGATGTATCTACCTATGTTTCAAAGGTTTGAACCATGTTCTCTAGGAGCCATATGCTTTATATAAATTAATAATGCATCTCTTATAATGAATCAAGAGCCATGTATTTTTTAAACTAATTATACCTAAACGTTTTTATTGAAAATACCTGAAAAGCCTACTTTTACATGTTTTTATAGGAGTTTTTAAGCACAGTGAGGAAGTACAAAATGAACTCTGTGGATGGCACCATAATTGTGGGTCGTCTGAACCTTCTAGATTCCTACGTCCTGAAGAACATTAATATCAAAATAGAGAAAGGAGAGTTATTGGCAGTTACTGGATCTACTGGGGCTGGCAAGGTACTTTCTTTAATTCTCTGCAAACTTGTGTAACTTGCAAATCGTAAGAAAAGTGTTTATTCTATACATTTTATTAATATGCAAGTATAAGGCCGAGCTAAGTCAGCATCAGAGTGAGGCAACGATAGTTGATAGAGACAATGTGGCATCCTGGGTTACAAACCTACTTCAGTTATGGTTGAGGCAAGAAAGAGTGATTCTGTCAAACAACTTAACGATATTGTTTTTTCTTTCCAGACATCACTGCTTATGATGCTTCTAGGGGAGCTTTTGCCTTCCGATGGTAAAATTAAACATAGTGGAAGAGTATCATACTGCTCACAGTTTTCTTGGCTCATGCCTGGGACAATCAAAGATAATATCATCTTTGGCGTTTCTTATGATGATTATAGATACAAGGCAGTAGTCAAAGCCTGCCAGCTTGAGGAGGTAAGCAAATTTGTGAAAAATTGCAAATTATGAATATAGAAATTTCAAGAACCAAAACATATATTTAGGTCATTATCTTACTAGGCAATTTGTACATATTAAAGTTTCCTCTAGAAGAAAGCTATTGGAGATAGGTTGCTGAATAAATGTCATGACTTCTGCCTGAAGATCACTAATATATAAAATAGATACAATTTAATTTTTAACAATGGACTGATTTGGTCAAAAGAAAAACTTTGCACTGACTATGGTGCACACAGTGGTATACCTGCAATCTGAGAACTCAGAATGCTGAGGAAGGAAGGAAGAATTTGAGGCTAGTTTGAGATACAAAATGAACTCTAGTCCAATCTCATCCACCTAGTGAGATCATACCTCAAAATAAACAAAAATCCAAAACACTTTATGATATAGTGATAATTTTGTTTACAAATGAGACATGTTACCAGTAGGTATTTTTATGGTATGCACTTTTTATTCCAAAAATTATACAAGAGAAATTAAAAATTTTAATCACAAAACATGAATTTAATAATTTTAATGAGAAAATAGTCTAACTTAATATGTATCTAATGATAAATAATTAGAGGCATAAAGTTATCCTAAAGTTTTATGTTCTTACTTGTTCTTTGAAAAAAATGCAGTGAGAACAAAATGCAATCTGCAAAACAGTGAAAAACGGATCAATTATATATGACATAGTGCTGTTATGGATATAAAGCGCTCCATGCTTGTCCTGACTCAACAGTATTGTTTTCTTGAACTACTCTTACCTTATATATTCCTTCATAATATGAAAGAAAAGCTACACTATTAAAATATACTTTGAATAAGCCTAAAGGTTGTTATGCTCTGGGTTTAATACAAAAAAATAATCTAAGAATCTAGGTATTTCTAAAGAAGACAGTTTTTTTTTATCTGGGAGAGAATTGGTTGTACAGAGGTAGCCTTTGTTTGATTGATTTATGAGAGGAAAGGTGGTAGAACATTACAAGAATACAGTTTACTCCCTGAGAGGAGTATTGATTTTGATTTTTGATTTCTCTATGCCAGCAAGCATAGAGAAATTTTGGTTGATGTAAAGAAGTGGAAGATTGATAATCCAAACAGTATTGAGATTAAATTAGATATACAGATATGTAGCTTAACAGAGAATGGAGCCCATTTTGTTTTCAACAAATATTAACTGTGTTCTATTTCTCATTGAGGCAGAGAAATCCTTAAACATAAATAGAAGAACAAATAGAAGAAACAAATAGAAGAAATGCCTCTAAATGCCAGTTGTTTTTAGTGAGTGACACTGTGGAGATAACATGGAGGTTAGAATAGAGGTTTTTACAGGTTGGGAAGAAAAATGAGAACCATAAGAATATTGAGGAGTCACCAATATTAATTTTGATTTCAAAAACCTGGTTATAAGAGAAAATAATAGAGGTGGTCATTTTACTTGTGGTACTTGGTATACATGTCACAGTCTACAAAAACTGGATTCTCTATGGAAGAAATTAGATGCAATAAAGAAGTTGAAGGTTTGGAATATAGACACATTAGTTTCTTGTTCACGAAATGGCAATGGGGATGTGAAGTAATCCTACTTTCTGTGTCCCATGCTGACTCACAAACATGACTTTGTGATACCCTTATGTCAGACACATTCAGAGGGATATGGGAGGCACATGATGAATGCATAATCATCCTCTATGTCAATGGTTTTATAGGCAGATTTTTTTTTCTGGAAACACATAAAAAAGCCATTTCCATACTAAAAGGAAACTGCAGGTTAGAGTCACTCTCTTAGGGCATTGCAGGAGCCCAGTGATGAGCTTTTAGTCAGCCTGGGCAGTTCAGGGAACTTGTCTCTAAATGCAGACACTATGAAGGGTAAGTCAAAGATAGAAATCATATTCTGGTGAAAGAAACTCTGTGAAGAGAAACACAGGTATGAAACTGCTTCTCTGGTACAGAGAGTTCCAAGCATCTTGCAAGAACTTGAGTGTAATTAAGGACAAGTGAGCAGAACAGGGAGTCAGAGATCCATGTCATGGATATTCCTCTAAGGAATTTGATCTTGGAGAACTTGAACTAAGGAAATAACATCACTTTGACTTTAGCTATGTTACTTTGTGATGATGAGGATTAAAGTAGACAGAGAAGATTTTGTAATCTCACAAAGCCAGGTTACTAAAGAATATTGCTGAATCTGGCTATTTTTACTCTCTATAATATGGAACTAATATTGCCCATAAAACCGTTATTAAATGTGGCAGACTATAGTATTACGTGAATTACAGATCATGTCCATGATGGGCAAGAAGAAATGAAAGTTATAGGAATTGTGGAGCGGCATAAGGAATGCCATTTAATATAACTTTTGCATTAATAGGAAAATATATGGAAAATGGGCTTTTAGGGAAAGATTGAGGTTTTCCTTCAAGAAAATAAGGGGCAATAATTAGTTTTATGATTAAGAATTCCCCCAAAAACATGGAATCAGAAAGATGTACAAGCATGTGTTAAAGGTTAAGGAAAGACATGAATTTGGGCTATAGAATTAAGATATATATTCAGGGCAAAAAGGTCACAGTTTGGCAGATGACCAATGGAAGGTACCACTAGATGGGATTTAATACATACTTGCTATGATGATTATGACCTCCATTTTATTTTAAATATACAATTTACTCTTCCTCCTCTCTGCCTAAAATGTCAATAAAACTTTAGTCTTTTATTTCAAAAAATCCCTAAGTCCTTACTCCTTTTTGTCCTGCTGAAATCTGCAATGTAGTTTCTTCTTGTTACCCTATGATAAGCAAAGATACCCAAGCATTTCCTAAATCTCTTGTTTTAGATGCTAAATGTACAATGTGCACGATGAAAAATTAGTATATGTAAATATGTTCTTTGAGGTGAACATTTCATATATTTTCTTTTACCAACTTACAGGGTTGATTTCTGGAACACAGAAATTCCACCTACCACATTCACATGGACAGAGTAGTACATTTTTGTTGGATGACTGTTTTGAAAAGGATTTGGAGTGGGCATGTGGGGGTACAAGAATTTTCCTCAGAAAAGGTTCTCCTGTGAACCTCACAGTGTCAGAGTTTGAGCAGATGGTCACATGATATCACACAGCTTCCAGGATTACCAAATAAAAATGATAGTACTTATCTAGCTTGATAATCAAAAATCAATTTTCCTTACTGTCAATGACTGATGAGGTTCCACTTGTTATGTAAATGCTCTTACCTTTGATAAGGTCTAATAAGAACTTCAGTGTAGTGTAATGTCTGTGTGCCAAATGAAGGTTTTATATTTTAACTACGCAGGAGTTTTGATCATGGGAACATAAGCTAGTCCTCGGTGGTTGAGCAGCTGGCACCAGCACAAGAATCTCTCAGCATAATCACTGGGCGGCCCCTCTTACTAAGAACAAACATTCATGGCTGTTTTTATTTTGACTGCTGCTGTTATTTTGGTTCTTTATCTACGACATTCAGGGTTGGAACTCGTGATGGAGATGGAACATGTATTCTCTTCCACACTTTTGTGTTTTCCTTGAGCTCTTGTATCTTCCAAGCTCTCATGTATGTCCTGATGTCCAGCGTCACAGGAGAAGACAGAGATGTGTAGATGTTTCTGGATGGGGAAGGCATGCACAGCATATTTTACATAACTTTCTGATTTGGCTTGTTGTTGGAAATGATTCTCTTCATGAGACAACTTAAAGACTTATCACGGGGAAAGAAATGGAGGAAGTTTTGTGTTGATAGAATAATTTATAGTTTACAGCAGGAAATGGTTAAATGATATTTCAATTCACTTTTTCCTACTCTTTGGGAACAGCTCCATGTTTTGCTTCATAAAAGTTTCATTGAATCTGAATTCTAACAGAATTACTTCTAGGTGAATTGATAGTTACTTCTGAAATGGTGTTATACACTCTTGTATCCTTTTATTTTATTCTCAGTTTCCCCGCACAGGGCCAAACTACTTTGAGGTCTTTTTAGATACTTATAACTACTGTGATTAACACTGGAGACTGTGCTAGCTTAAAAAGAAGAATCAATATAATTGAGTTCTAGTTGAGTTACATGAACATTATGAAATTATAATCACATTTCAGGTTTTAAAAAGAGCCAGCCTACACAATAATCTTGGTCACCTCTCTTGCATATTACCGTTGCTATACTCTGCCACTTAGCCCCACTGGCAGGAAGAGAATTCTAGGTAGGCTAATGTTTGAATAACCAGTGGTTGTACTATCTTCATTCAGTGACTCACTCTCTCATAAAAGTGTCTAGGTTTGGAGAAGTACTAGTCTCATAAAACTGTGTGGTGGGGAGTAGAGGTGGTGGATGTGTGAAGAAAGTCAGGGGTTTAGGATATGTAATTGGTCTCCACAAAGTTGTTAGTTGTTATGATACTTTTGAAACCACAAAATGATCCTCATTACATCTCTCTTATGACAACACTTATATATGCATTACAATAAGTATATTTACTATGTAAGCTGAAGAAGGCAAAATCTGTTTGTTTTCAATTGCTTGGTAGTTTTCATACTTAAGACACTAGAAGAAAAAAAATTGAGAGTGAAGTTGGCAAGAATTTACTGAAAAAAACTTGGGAGGGAAATTGGCAAGAAGTAATGAAAAGCTTTGGATGGAGGTAAGCAAAGAAATGCATTAAGGACTGTTGTGGAGAATAAATTCCATCATAGAGATTCCACATGACTAACTGAATTTGAATTTGACCTCTGGATCTCCAGATCTGGCCAAGACTATCCTGTAAGAAACTGACACTTAACCTTTGAATAACCAGTCTCCTAATGTAGAATTCTTATGACTATGTAGTTGGATGATAAAGGAGCTATAGGACTGACTATAGGACTTAGTATTTGCATTAATGGTACCTAAAACATAATGGACACATTTAAGCACATTGAACTATGTCCCTTTAAACCATAATATGTCTCATTGACTGTTCTTTTAATTGTCTGTAATTTTCTGCTGATAGATAATTAGAGAGTGCTGACTTTTTTTTTCACTGTAATATGATGCAGGAACACTTATTTTATAAAACTATTGAGCCAGAACTAAACATGAACACCACAGTGTTTCCTGAACTTAACTACTATTTCACTTCATTTGAGGCCTGGAACTTTAAAAGTAAATAATAGCTAATACCTTGTGAATAAGGCATCCATGCTAGTACTGTGCTCTGCTAAATAATGTGAATGAGCCCAATTGCCTGAGGTATGCAGTCCTAGTAGAATTGTGCTGATTCCACAAGCACAAACAAGGCCTTAAGGGGTGAAGATCACAACTCTGGAGCTAATTATCAGGTTAACAAATAAGAGTTCTTACGTCTCTAAAGCCAAAATAGCTCAGAAACTGCACCTCCTAGTAAGCTTTGGGCAAGTCAACAGAACAGCAGTATACAAATATAATTATAACTGTCTGGGACAAAGCCAACCTATGAATACATATGAAATTAGGACATTAAGGCCAGACTCTCGTGTTTGAAACACAAAATTTAAAACTTACTAAATTTTCCAAAGATACAAAGTCCATATTATGTGAAACATTACTTTATACAGGTACTCTTATTGTTGTGAGCCTCTGTAAGAGCTAAGAAGGGAAGAAAGACAAATGTATAACTAGTTGTGAACACTCAATAATTGCATCTTCTTTGGAGAGGTTAAGTAAAGCTAGTTAGAACTCATTATTTAAATTTTACAAAAATGTATAAAAAATTAACAAGGAGATGAATAATATAATGATGAAAATGGAAGAGGCATATGAGCAGAGAATGTTTTTAAAATATCCAAATCCATTGAAAATATGATAAAGTACTCAATCTGATTCATAATTAAAGAAAGCTAAATTAAAACAATGACCATGACGGAGTGACAGTAGGAAGGAGCCCAAGGAGAGAGCACCATAAGGCCCAATGGTAATGTCAAACACAAGGAGACCCAAACCATAGAGTGCATTGGGAGGATGAAAGCCATGCGGGTGAAAGCTCCACCTCTGATGAAGTAGGAGAAACAAATAAGACATGTGATCATGGTATCTTCCCTGCAAGGTAAGTCTAAGACATGATGGGTGCAAACAGAAGATTGGTATAAAGAGAAGTTGAGGCAGTTAATATTCTCTCATTCATGCACAAATGTTTATTGGGCTTCTTTGTGGCAAGCATTGTTCTAGAAACTGAAGACCCAACTAAGATAGTCCTTACATTTAGGTAACTTACATTCTACTTAGATGAAATAGATAATAATAGGAAAAACATAACTATGTTTATGATAAGTATGGTAACTGTCAAAGGAATGTGATGTATGAAGCACCAGAGAGAATGCTTTCCTGAGCCACTTAACTCTGCTCCATGATCTGGGATTATAATCCTTTCCTTCAGGAAAGTGACAGTGTCTGCCCATCATTCCCGGATAAAAACAAACAAGTATGCAACAGAAGCAGAAAGATAAAAGGCCTTCCATTTCTCTATCATGTTTCATGTAACTGATGAAATCCAAGTGCCATGCAGTACCCTAGTTACCCAGGGTCTGGAAAGCCTTAATGCTTAGTGTAATAACTTTGGGAGCATGGGAAAGTACCCTGGGAGAAGAGCATGGAGGAATGCAGTATCTTCCTCAGTTATTTTTCTTTACTGAGGATGTTCTCTAACCAAAATAGCATTTTAACCAAAATTAACCAGATTTGCAAACTAGAGTAAGATATGAAAATGTTGTGGTTAGCAATCAATGAAATAACATTTTAAATTTAAGGAGAAAGGAGTGAAAAAGTTAGAGACCTGTTCAAATCACATGTTCAAAATTGGAAAAATAACAACAGTAATAGAATCCAAATATTACTACTTATATTTTGGCAAGACCTATGAGTATTGAATATTAGAAAAGAAACTATCTCAGATTTCTAATGAATTGCTTTTGACTACCACTGAGTTTATTAGGACTTCATGCTAGTTAACTTCACTGTGACAATTAACAGTTTTAAACCAATAAGACCATGGATTTTAAAGTAATTAATGTAGCAAAAATTAGTGAATTTATATAATTTTGACAAACCTATGACATAATTTTGAAAAATATTTCAGGGAATTAATTTTGAGGGAAATAATACTTTTAAGCAACTATAAGCCTAAGTAAGGTGTTATCTTCGGAAACTACCATCATAACACACTTGACATTAAATAAGCCAGGAAAATTCTTTCCAGATGGCCTGCCAAGTTATCTGCTCCTTTTTCTACCCCACCCTAATCAGAATAAGTTCTTTAAGCCTCACCTCACAGTCTCAAATGTAAAATATGAAAGTCTAAGAACAGGTGGGCAATCAGTTGAGGGCTAAAGCCTGCTCAGGGAAGTTGAGCAGCTCCTGGTCCAAGTCAGGTCTTGAGCAATTTAAGATTGTGGTAGGAAGCCCATCTCCTATTACTAAAGAACTGAGCAAGAGGCTTTGTTGCTTGGAACTGGAAAACATTTTGGGAAATCCATAACAGGAACTGTTTCAAGGTATTACAGTGATTACTGTGAAATACCATGTTTTTTTCTCAGAGTTTGGATTTGTCTCAGCATGTAGGGTGGACCGACCTAGAGGAGATAGACAAGAAATTAGCAATGCCTACATGCCAGTTCTTAAACCAACTAAATCAAAGTCATTTAGAGAAAATTTTTAATGTAGATTTTTAAGGGCAATTTGATAGATTCTGAAATATGCAATCTAGAAATCTATAGCTGAATGAGTTTAAAATAGTGAGTGTTTTAAGTTATTTTATGTCTTATATAACTAGTGGAGCATAATGCTCTATCTATAGAGGAGTCCAGGAAACCTACTACTTATGTTCTAGTTAAGGGAGAATCTCTCCAAACACATAAATCAGGCATCCTTTAGGGAGTCTCTTATAAATGCTTGCGACCCCATTCTAAATATGAATTCATATCTATACACTATAAAAGTATAAAGACATCAATAGTCATATTTATAGATATAAGTTTAAACACATGTAAAACAGATTATATGAGTTCATATACTATATAGTCATACTACTATGACATTCATTTTAGTACTCTTGTCGATTCCAGTAAAAAAAAGTGTAGGAAACATTAGCTTTCTGCTATAGACTTAGTTTCCATTAGTGAAGGACAATCTTTGGCAATTTGAAGTTGGTTAAAGTCTTCCTAACAGGACTTTGTCTTTAGCCCATATTCCTTTTGCATGTGTATGTGCAGCTTGTATGTGTGTGTGGCCATGTGTGATCATTTAGGCTTGCATCTGCACGTGGAGATCAAAGAACAACTTTCACTGTGGGTCCTCACTTTCCAACTCACTTGAGGCACAGGGCCTCTGATTGTTCACTCTGCTTGCCAGGCTAATTGGCCTTTGGCTAATTCTCCTGTCTGGGCCTCTCTTCTTGCGATCTGTCTAATTTGGTGCCCTCTACAGGGTCCATTAACCAATATCTCTCTATATACTATTTGTAATTAAACTTGACTTCAGACTCAATAAGGTGTGTTGCTTAGTAAACATAAACCCAGTTTTTATTAAATCATTAGTGTCTGTATTGTGTCACGAAAGCTTACCCCTCATGATATGTATCATAGAGAACTTCGCATCTCTCTGGGAGACACACTCACATTACAATAGCTTTGTAAAACCAAAGGTTTTATTAGATTTTTCTTTTCTCTTACTTGGCTCTCTCACATTCTCCCTCCTTTTCTTCCTTTTGTCTCCCTACCAGGTTTTTTCTCCTTTCCCACATGCCTTCCTTCCCTTGCTCAATTCTTTGTGCATTAAATGTGTATTTAGTAATCTTTGAACATTAATAACAATGGCATTAAACAGTGATTCACTGTTAACGAAACACTTTATCGCATGGTATTAACCTAAAGCTCATGTTCCTTTAGCTCTAGTGTCTCACCCTCCTCCTTACCGCAAGCATTTGTATTGTCAAGGTTGTTCTAAAAGTGATAAGCCAGCCATAAAATAACGTTTATGATATTTTCCTATCTTCAAAGCTACAGGAAGCTCAAATGTTCTCAGTAAACATTGCAAAATTACACAGGACTATTAAATGCAACACTCCACCCTTTCTTCTTTAAAGGCGTTCTCTCTCAATACAATACTCTGCATCATCACTCTGCTGCACGGTCTGTTCAGAATAAATGAACTCTCTATTAGCAAATCTTTCTTAACTTCTGATTTGTTTGATTTAGTTGAATAATGCTGAGATGATAAATTTTAATTGGGCTTTTAAAAAAGTCAAAATGTTAAACATGTAAAGGGCATGGCTCCCAAGTGACATTTTTTATACCCCTTAATAATAAAATCTTAATCTTTATTGCACTTATAATATTACTTTGACCCTCTCTAGTACCCTTATCTAAGCATTTTCAAGTGTTTTATATTCACAAGCAAACCCTTTGTGTTATACACACAGATGCCTTTGAAGTTGGCATTTGCCTTTCTGCCTAGCATGTTATAGAGGAACTCAACTAAAAGAACAATTATACAGATGAGGAGCTCAAACACTGTTAGAATGGAGACCCGGAGCCTGTCCAAAATCTGCCGAGGAAGAATAGGTCCAGTGACTTTTCAAAAGATCCCCAAGTGTTTGTGGTAATTGACCTGATGACTACACCATAAGAATTAATGACTTGATTTTTATATAGGTAAATTAGGCTGAGAAAATAAATGATAGTTAAAATTGCAGTAGAGACTAGTTTGAAAGAAAAGTTTCTCGAGGTTTCATTCAATAAGACCAGAAATCTTTGTAATTGACAATTACATTTTTTATTGTAAAAAAAAAAACCTAGGAGATAGTTACCTAGAATGTGCAAGGATCCCCAGTATCAAGAGGGGAATAAATAAATTAAATAAACCCAATAGCTAATTTTTACATAAAAGGTCAAATCACACTATATGCCTTTATTTTGGTGGATGATTCCCCACCCCCAGCAAATTTTGTGATAACTCCAAAGGAAGTCAAAGGAGCTTGCACTATCAGCAAAGCCTGAGAGAATTTGTCTCTGTGTGCAAGGCCTCTCTAACCTGCATATGCTCTCCTGTGGACTTTCATGATAGCACTGAGCACTGTAACTGTTTTTAGACTGTAGCTTTCACCAAAAGGGAACTCTACCATGAAATCTGAAACCAACGCCCTTAAGATAAATATCTTACCAGATTTGAGTGTTTTTAGGAGTCAATAAACATAAATGTTTAATAGTTCACACAAGAGTGGTTTGTATTAAATCAAATAAAAGAATGTCAAACACTAATAAATCCACACATGAACAATAAATTTGGTAATCAGGACAAGTACTCACAGAAAAAAAATACAGGATATTGATATTACTAATGTATTTGGTTTTTAAATGAGCTTAATCACACTTCTTCTTAAGGTCCTTATTACATAGCCTATTTCAGTCTCCACTGCTCTGTGTTAATTCTGGTCTCTGCAACATCTATTAAAATGATGCAAATCTACACATTTCTCTTCACAAATGGTTTCAGTCCAAAAAAAGGAGGGCCAAATCTTTAGCTCAGAATGTCACATCTTTTCTAATGTAGAACCTTTTATATTCAAACCTTTGGAAGGTAATCTGTAAAGTAATATCTATCATAGACAAGGATATTCACGTGACAGCATCCCTATCAAAGAGCATTGTTAGAGGCCTAAAGGAATTCTTAGTGTAAGAGTCCCAGAGCTCTCTGGTCATCCCCATTCCTTCCTCCTCACATCTGACCATACCATACTAGATCTGGAACTACCTCTTGCTGTGCAGCTAAGGATGACTTTGATCTGGGGAAAGAGAGGGACAAGCCCCACCCCAGCCTCTACCTTAGCCATCACTGAGGATCCTTCCCTCTCTAGACAGTGTTCTTACCTGTCTCTCTCTGGTCTTTTCCTATTCCCTTTGGCTTTCCCCCTCCCTGGTGAGTGCACCTTCCTCTCTCCGCTCATTCCCTCCTCTGGCTATCTTGAGACTTCCTGCCACACCCTGGGACATGCCTCACCCCATCTCCAAATTTCCCCCTCTTTGCCTCCTGATATCCCCCTTTTTTCTCTCTTCTTCCTGTCTCCCTTCTCTCTCTTACTCTTTACAACAAAGTCTGAAACTCAAAATAGCATTTGTCACGGTCCCTCTATACTAACCCCCAATATATAACAGTCGGACCTTTTCACTCCATCCTTCTCACTAAAATTCTGCCACAAAACTCTGAGCTCCAGAGAACAGAATTATATGAATGATAGATTTAAAAGAATTTATACTTTTATATACATGTAGTTATATATGAACAATATTTAGCTATTCAATTTACTTAGCATTAACGTCTGCATAATTGAATAATTTGTACATATTCTTTAATTTACTTTTTCTTGGCTTTTATTAATTTTTAGAGCTATCTATGTTGTTGATATGTAGATGTCTGTTGCATTTTTTAAAAACTTCTGTAGTATACTTACAGTCTATAATTTTTTTTTTTTCGATGTAGGGTCTCTCTTTAGCTCAAGCTGACCTGGAATTCACTATGTAGTCTCAGGGTGACCTCAAACTCAGGAAAATCCTCCTACCTCTGCCTCCAGAGTAATGAATCTATGACATTTTGATCTACTTACTGTACTGCTGATGAACTATATAGTGTTGCAGTAAAAATAACTGAAATTTTTTTCTTTTGCACACAGACAAGCATTTTTCTGGCATAGAAGTAACTTGACTGTTGAGTTGCAAGGTTATAGGATATACACACATGTTTAAATTCTTACTGGGTATTGCAAAATTAGACTTTAAAATAACTGTACCAACTTATAAGCTTCTCAGATATTTGTGAGCATTTTCATTTTCTCACATCTTTGAAACTCTGCTGAGGTTAATTCTTGCCATTCTGACTTGTAAATAAGACTCGTGTTCTATCTGTATTGTAATTTGAAGTTAAATTAGTACTTGAGAAATTAAACATATTTTCATATTTGTTAGCCATTTTTACTTCCTATCTTTTTATAAGTCTTTTGGTGATCATAATGCATTTCTTATATATCATGGATATAGTGGACATAATTGAGTTTTTCTTGACACTGCCTACACATTAATGAATGTCTGTGGCTGGGTTTCCAAAGATCTCTATTTGGATACCAGAGACTTATTTAGTAGTTGGTTTTGGCTCACGGACTCTCTGGTTACTTTGCCAAACCTTCTGTAGACTACATAGCATTGTTGTGTCCTTCCATCCAACCATCTATCCTTCCACATCGTGACTGGATTTGCATTGGGAGCTTCCTGTCCTCTCTGTATATCTTTATGCTTTCTTTTTTAAAAATATTTTATTTATTCATTTTTCAAGTAGAGAGATACACAGAGATAGGTAGAGACACAGAGAGAGCACCAGGGCCACCACCTTGTGGGTCTGGCTTATGTGGGTACTGGGGAATTGAACCGGGGGCCTTAGGCACTGGAGGCAAGTGCCTTAACTGCTGAGCCATCTCTCCAGCCCTATGCTTTCTTTTGTACAACTAACTATTCCTCCAATAAAGTTCTAAAACAGATAACACAATTCTGGCATCCATATCTTGGAAGATTGAGCCAATACAGTTATGCATTGCATTATGTCCTCTGCAGTAATATCTTTTGTTTTAGATACTTATGGTTTATGTTCTTGTGTCTTCTCATTAAGACACCTTTTTCCTAACACACAATCAAAAAATATAATAGTCTTCTCAATAGTTGTAAACTATCATTTTTTTTTCATTTTGCAAGACTGAAAATCACAAGAAATCATTTTGACATATGGCATTAGTTAAAGATCTTATTTCATTGTTTTGCTTATAGAATGCAATTTGGCCCACTGTAATTTTTGAGGAGACTTCCTTTTTCCTACAAATTATCATTTACCAATATTATTCTGGGATCCCTTCTATGCAGGCACTTGTTTGTGGAAAAGACTCTATTCTGTCCAGCTATTTATTCTCATTACCTATTTTACAATAGTGATGGCTTTACTAGTTAACTTTATTGGTGCTGCAGAGTGTCCTTGGATGATATGTCCTGGTTTGGCAATGAGACTGAAAAGGAAAATGAGAGTCAGGATCAGTGGAGTAGAGAAAAATACGACATACCCCATACATAAAGCAAAGCTAACTCCACCCAAAGACAGTTACTTTATTAACTTGTTCTCTACAAAGCCAGGTGTGGTGGCTCATGTAGGATGATCACTGCAAGTTTGAGGTCAACCCAGGCTACAGAGTGAATTCCCCGTCAGACTAGGCTAGAATGAGACCCTGGCTCAGTCTCTACCCTCCATACCCCCACTCATAAAAGAAGTTATACTCTAAACTCACACCAGATTGTTAGCTCTTGAAAAAGAGGCTACATTTTAAACATCTTTATGGTATCTAAAATACTTCATCACTCCTTGTCACATATATGACTACAGTAGTTTAAATCTACCCTGACTTCCAAACAGAGAGCACATAAATTGTAGTTTTATCTTTGAGAACACAGCCTTCAAGAATAGAGATATGTAAACTGATTATGAGAAGAAAATGAATAACACATAAGAACAGAAAGTTATGGCTATCACAGAGAAGAAAATATCCAATTGGATGGAATTTATTATTCGGAGCTTTAATTTTTATTGATCTTCAAGGATTTTTTTCTGGATGAAAATGTAAGGGGCAAACATTTTAGAAGGAACAGGGAACAGTGTTGAAATGGATGGAAAATTTGGAGAACTGTAAAACTTCGGTGTGGTTTAAGGTGGGCATAGAAGTCTGAATGAAGAAATAAGCTGAAAATGAAATGGTCTGCCCCTGTATGAAATCTAGACTTTATTCTAGAGTTAGCATGGATCATTTTTTTTTGTTTTGGGTTTTGTTTCAATCAAGGGAATGACATGATCAGCTTGAATGAATGAACTATTTCAACTGTATCACATAGTCGACTGTGATAACCCTGGTCATATGTTCTACACTGTAAATGGAAGTCCCATTATTTAGGCCAGTAAATATTACTGAGGAAAGCATTGAGGGTAAAATATTTCCTGATGGTTGAATATCTTCAATATTCTATCTTTTTGAAGTAATTAAAAAAACTATCAAGCTAAATTTAATACAACAAAATAACCAAATGTTTTACAGTTCCATTAATGAAGAAATATAAAAATTTTATTAACCTTTTATAGTATTTGTTTATATGTATAAACTCTTCAAGTATAGCTCTTTCTCTTCCCATTCAAAATTTCTCAGAGGCTTCTTAAAAAGTTCTAATCTGAGCCAGGTATGGTGGCACACACCTTTGATCCCAGCACTCAGGAGGCCAAAGTACGAGAATCACTGTGCATTCTAGGCCAGCCTGAGACTACTTAGTGAATTCCAGTCAGTTTGGGCTCGAGATGCTACCTTGAAAATTAAAAATAAAAACAAAAAAAACAAATGAAGAGGAAGCCGAGTATGTTGGTGCATGTCCTTAATCCCAGCACCTGGAAGGCAGAAGTAGGAGGATCCCTGTGAGTTTGAGGCCACTCTGAACAGTTTTAATAATGGTTAAATCCATAGCTGGCATAAAATTACATTGTGAGAATGAAGTGCTTTTAAATTTCAGATTCAATGTACTAAAAATTTATCTCTAAATTTATATTTTTGTTAATAGGACATTTCTAAGTTTACTGAAAAAGATAACACATTTCTAGGAGAAGGAGGTCTCAAACTCAGTGGAGGTCAACAAGCAAGAGTTAACCTAGCAAGGTAAATATTTCATTATTGATCTAGAGAGCATTTTTGTAAATATCATACATGTACAGCTTCAACATAGACATATCTCTGTTGCTTTATCTCTTCTGTTTGGGATTGATTGAGTTCAAAAATCACTGTTTTGCTATATAGATAACTATATAGTATTAAACTATATTGAAGATGATAGCTTCTTCAAAATTTATGGCACTATTTGTATATATGTTCTTGTTTGGTTTATGGTATATATATAATTAAAATGGAATTTATAACAAATTTAAAAACAACATTCACAATTTTCATAATGAAAATATTAAGGCATATGATATCACCGGGATTAAGATTTGTTAATCCTTTTTTTTAATTTTGAGATAGGGTCTTACTATGTAGATGTCATGATCTTCCTGCCTTTCCTTCCTAGGACTGGAATTACAGACATGTGCTATCATACCCAGCTAAGATTTCTATTGGGTACATGACTTTATTTTTGGTGCTAAGAGTTGCTTTCATGGTCTTGTGCATAGGTGTTCTGGTGCTGAGCTATAGACCAAACCACTGGAGTTTATAGAATAAAATATATGAGGCTTACACACCTAACTTTCTATGGGGGTAGGAGATCCTTTTGGTAAACATTCTTGTTCCAAGATTATAAGCATTTTTCTAATCTCTTGAGAAACTGTGGTCATAAATGTGAGGGGCAGTATTTGGTCACTTTTTTTCTATTGCTAATAACTACAATTTGAGTGAATTATAAAGGAATTTTAAAGGAAACAGGTTTATTTTTTATTCACAGGTTTAGTTCACAGTCAAAATGCAATATCAGCTGATCATGCTCTCTTATTTACAGTCCTTAGACAGCATAGAATATCACATGATAAGCAGTGCATATGTTCCGTGAGTGTCTGTGAATATGTATATATATATATATATATATTTTTTTTTTGGTTTCTCTTTCCTCCTAAAACATTACAGAAGCCAATTACAGAAACTACTTCTTGGCGCTCTTACTTAATCCATTCCAATTTTTTCAGAGGTACCACTTCTAAATATCATAGCTGCATTCAGTTTCTGCTCTTTTACTACCTCACAGTGGGGGCTATGTTCCAACGTGAGTTGCAGAAGGCATATATTGCGCCCATTGCACAGAGAAAGAGATAAACCAAATGTGGCAAAGACTTGAGGCTTTTAGCTCTAACACATTGATTTCGAAATAATTTAGAACATATAGTTGTTTTGTTTTTTACAATTTTACTTTGAATTTTTACAATTTTTGTTTTGTTTCATTACTTTATTATGTGATGGGTAAACAGAATTGTTTTACAAAAGCATCAAGAAGTACCTACTTAGCACAGAATATTTGGTAGTTGAAATAGAGTTAAAGTTATCAATTATGCCTGTACAATTTAGATGTCACAATGAAAATATATATCTATTAACATAAATATCTCTATCTTTTAACCATTATCAATCAATTCAATCAAGATTTTTACCTGCTTACAAAGTTTTTTTTTTAATTTTAAAAAAGAAAAAAGAAGTGCTTATACAATATTATTTCGAATTGCTCTTTCTTTTCTTATTTGGAGCATTTATGAAAGGCTACATAGCCTGTGACTAAAGGAGCAACATGATAATGTGAATTATGCTGCTGAGATCTCAGCTGTCAAGTTCACAGTAGTGGTAACCCTTTGAAAGACAATGAAATGTCATATCACATAAGTGCTGCCATTTATGTGCTTTCTGACCTTGTACAATTTGAGTCTACTTTCTCCTTTGTTTTCCCATAAAATTATTTGAGGGCAGTGACTATATCATTTTCAAAATTATATTGCCAATAAAGCATGATTCTTGAGTCTAAAAAGATATTATTGACACTGAATTTTTTCTTTAGGGTAATGTTTTAAATTCTATCATACAGTATAGGTTAGTTTATAACTTTTGCTCAATTTATACCATTTAAAGGTCAGCAAAACTGCTTCAGCAGTTTTTGTAATGTCGTAAGAAGCAATAAAAATCTTCTACAACTTATGTCATTATTCCTTATTTAATGCAATGTATACTTCAAAGACAATTTTATGAAAGTCTTCTATTTATGCTTTATGTTGTGAACAGTGTTGATTCAGTGGAGAGAAATGATGGCTATATTAGACACATGTAAGCTGTTCAATAATATCCTACTAAATCATGAGACAAATATTGAGAATTTAATTATTTCCATTTTTATAGGGCAGTATACAAAGATGCTGATGTTTACTTATTGGATTCACCATTTGGGCACCTAGATGTACTAACAGAAAAACAAATCTTTGAAAGGTATATTCTTTTAAAAAGTTGCCTATAATGTTCATGCTGAAGGAAAAGAAAAATTACTGTACCATCAGAGGCTGCATATTGGCTTGGGAGTGATATGTATACCGTTGTTGTGACTCAGTAGACCAGAAGAAAACATGGCTCTTGTATCTGATCTCCCTTTCACGCTCAATTTCTTCTATTGCTATTCTGTCGCCACAGTTACTTTCTGTATAGTTTTCACAATTTCTTGCATTGTGACATAATTTATCTTACTTCAGTAGACTTAAAATTTTCACTTACTGTTATGTGCTTTACTATTTTTTCTATGACTCTTCTGTGTCTTAGCATTTTATTTTATCTTTGTGAGATGGTACACAGATAAAGAAACTACACATTCAGAATGAGTTATCGGGTGAACAGTGAATGCTCAGCTCAGACACTCTATCTACTTCAATCCTTCCTTGGAAGTCTCTGCCTTAATCAGACATGACTTGTGATTTACATTTTTTAGGGCTCAGTGGTAGTAAAGTTTCTCAGAGATATGGTTTATTTATATCACAAGATTTCAAAGTTTTAAACTAATTTCATGAATAATAAATAAAATAGCTTATTGGATTAGTCATTATACTGTTCTAGAAATAAAGATTTTTTTTAAGTAATCAGGACATAGTGTTTGTGTGTGGGGGTTGTGTTGTGTAAATATGCTATATTATTCCTACATGTACCATTCCTAGAATTTAAATTTATTGCTTTAGTTCATTTTTTACTTAGTAATCCTCAAGATGTGAAAGATTTGAGAGCCCTGCTTACTTTCCTCTATGATATGAAGTAATATTTTAATTCTATACTTTGCTACGTTAAAACATGGAGTCATAGGTAGAACATTGTCCAGTGAGGTGGAATAATGTGGTATTTTTGTTGACATTTACAATTTACATTATTCTTACTCAGATTATGTGTTAGGATTGTCTAACACATGAGCTGCCAAATCCAGTCAATAAATCTCTGTTCAGATTTTACCAGTGTTTACTTCTGAGTTTTTGTACTGATCTATGTGATGTCTTGTGACAAGCTGTCCTTTATGACTTCATTTTAAGCTTCTTCTACTTGATTGTAACCTAATGAAGCAGTCTTTAGGAGACCCCAGTCACATTTCTACTTCACATACAGCTTATTTTACATCCCCTCTAATATGGCCTTGTATTAGTAGTGCACACTAATACTCCAATTATCTGTTAAGAGTCTAAAATTGCCTTGTAATATCCATTATCTATAGTTTTCTGACTTTTTATACTCATAAATCTTGATATTTTCAACCATTTTAAGCACATAGCAACTCAATTTAAGACAACATTTTTTCTAATTTGGCAGAAATGAAAGAGCACAAATCTCGAGTGGTGTCCATGATATTGATGATATTGATATCTGATGCCCATCCCAAGGAGGGGTGTTCTCTGACTCACAGGAATCCTGCCATCATTTCCCCATATTGCTTGTTTGCTCTCAGGAGTCATTGTGCTGTTTATGTTTGTTTCTTACTTTACACACAATGGAACATAGCTTCATTTTGGGCAAAAACATCTTTGATTTTAAAAGGGCCAGGAGCTCTTTTTTTGTTTTGGTTTTTGTTTTTTGAGGTAGGGTCTTACTCTAGCCCAAGCTGACTTGGAACACACTCTGTAGCTGGCCTCGAACTCACAGTAATCCTCCTACTTCTGCCTCGCAAGTGCTGGAATTGAAGGCATGCACCACCATGCTCTTCTCTTTAATTTTTTCACACCCAATTTACAGCCATCAATAAGATCTTATACCACAGCCTTTTAGCCATATTTGTTTTTTTTATAAGTTACAGTTTTATGATGCTCTGACTGATCAGTAATGTCTTACTTGTAGAAAACTTGCTATCTGGGGCTGGAGAGAATGCTCAGTGATTAAGTTACTTACTTATAGCTTGATTTGATGCCCCATTAGCCACCTAAAGCCAGACACACAAAGTCATTCATTTGCAGTCACAGAAGGCCCTAGCAAATTATTTCTCTCCCTCTTCTCCTTCCATTTCTCTCTCTTTCTCTCTCTCTCAAAGTTTTCTACCATTGTATCATTGTGTTTATATGGAAGACTACAATATCTCTTACTATATCCTTTATTATGTTTAATAGGTTAAAAAAAACAGTGGTCTCCTCTAGAAAGTTCTAGTCAGGATTTACTTATAGACCAAAGGAAAATTTTATTAGAGGAAAGTCAAATTATATAATTCTCAACTGTTGTATATTCTTAATTAAGATTAGTCTTAGATGGGCAACCTAAAATGTAATAAGAAATTAAAAAATAAATAAAACCCCCAAAGTTCTGAATGATATGTGGAAATGTAGACCTCTAGGGACATTGAAGGTCACCTGATAATTACTTTATTTTCTAGAGAAATAAATCAAAGCCTAGAGTGATAAATAATTTGTTCAAAATCAACCACTTGTCAAAAATGTAATCAGTCTAAGTCTGTAACTGTTCACCTTTACAATCTAACATACCATTTAATGATATTAAACAGGTACCTACTTAGTTATTATGAAGTTTATTACTCTTTAATCATATTAAGTACAATAATACAATGGTCTGATATTTTATGCAAAGACATATTAATAAAATGCTAAAATTAAATATATTTCCCAATACCTATGAAATTGACATTATATCTTTTTATATTCTTAAGCTGTATCTGCAAACTAATGGTAAATAAAACTAGGATTTTGGTCACTACCAAAATGGAACACCTGAAGAAAGCTGACAAAATTTTGATTTTGCATGAGGGCCATACCTATTTTTATGGTACATTCACTGAGCTACAAAATCATCGTCCAGACTTTACTGCAAAACTAATGGGATATGATTCATTTGATGAATTTAGTGAGGAGAGAAGAAATTCTATTATTACAGAAACCCTGAGTCAAGTGTCAGAAGGTGATCCTTCTGGCAGAGCCCGAAGGCAATCTGGGACACAGAATGTAGAATTCAGACAAAGATCCAGTTCTATTATCAACTCAGCCAGCTCCATAAAGAAATTTTCAATCTCGCAAAAGAATTCATCACACCTGACTGGCATGGAAGGAGACTCTTCTGAATTCCAAGAGAGGAGACTATCCATCGTTCCATATTCTGAGCAGGGAGAAGCCTCCCTGCCTCGAAGCAGTGTTCATGATATTCCATCAGCATTACAAAACAGAAGGCAGTCTGTTTTAAGCCTTATGACAACCCCAGCGAATGAGGGACTGAACTCTTACTATAGACCAAGAGCATCCATTAGGAAGATGTCTGTGGTTGCTCAGCCAAGCCTCAGTGATGTTGATATATATTCCAGAAGGTTGTCGGAAGGTAGCGGGCTGGAGTTTAATGATGTAGTCAACGAGGAAGATTTAAAGGTCAGTATCAGTTATGTTCTTGTGCCTGCAACTGAGTGCAGCTCAGCGTTGGCGTGCAGTAGAAGTTACTCAATTTATGGGGTTAGGATGAGGCTGATCCCCATATTGGAGAAATCCAAAATCTATTATCTGTGTAAGCAACTTCAAAATACAAAAGGCAACTATTTATTGTGGACAGGACATATGTCTTCCCATTAATACCAAGTAAGCCATAGCCAGGGCTTAGTATTGAGTTTCCTTACTAGGCCAGTAGAGTTTTTATATTAAATAAAGATACATTTGAAAAGTATCTGCTTTAGTACTTGTGTGCCATAAATGATAGTATAAGTCATATATAAATCAATAGCTCCAGTTCTGTAGAACCAAAGACTACTTCTATATGGGCTTAGCCTCCCTGAGGACTATAAACATTTGGCTTCTTAACAGGAGTTACTCTCATTTTATCTAATATATAATCAGTCTTGACTGAAATGAGTTGGCATGGGCCTTCAGAATTTTTGAATTTGCTTCATACTTCGGATTTCTTGAACGGTCTCTTCTAGAAAACATGATAAGCTTAATATGTACTTGTGCCAATCTGCAGACTGAAAAGTTGATCTATTGTTAAAGGGCAAAATGATGTTTTTTCTTATAACATAATAATACAAAATAGGAGGGTTGCTTACTAGAGATTGTGCCTATCTTGGATGAGTTTAATTACAGTTTTAGTGGACTGACATATTTAGGAGAATCAGTTATTTAAGATGAGCAATGCACCTTTTAGCCAATCACAAACAATTTAATATCTCTAGGCAAGATTTCTTCTGTTATGAAATGATTAAGTTACCCTAAAATATACTCCTTGGTATTTCTATAATTTTTAAAAAGTTTCCATAAGGATAATTTATCTATATGGTATATTTGATACCCTGATACCACACATATCTATGTGGTCTAATTGAATTTCCCATCTCTGATCCTATAGATTTTAGATTGTAGGCTACAAAAATACTTTCTTTTTCCAGTCATTAAATATTTATAATTCAAACTACAATATCAATGATAGTAGAAAATAGTATGGCTCATTGTTAATACCCATAATTCTTTTTCCCAGGAAAATATTTATGATGAAATATCAAGCATTCCACCAGTAACAACTCTGAATAACTATTTTCGTTACATCACCATCAATAAGGGCACACTTTTGGTGCTAATTTTTTGTCTAATTGTCTTTATTATTGAGGTAAGAATGCTTGCGTATCATATGTTACTATGATTTAAAGTAAAAGAATAGTTTGGAAAGACTATATATATATATATATATATATATATATATATATATATATATATATATATTTGTAGCCACATATACATCTGTATGGCATATATACACATATGGCAGTATAGTTTCATGTACAATTTTAGTGTCTGAAAATCAACAATTTTAATTCCTTATGATATTTTAGACATATAAAATATGATTAAAGTCAAATACTGTATATGAAAAGTTGTTACAAAATAAATGTTATGTATATGTTTAAAATATGTAACACATTATAGGATTCATGTATATTATAAACTAGTTACTGTAATGAAGACAATAAATATATCTATCATCTTCAATAGCCTTTTTTAGATTTGTGGCAAGTGCAGATAAAAGCTACACATTTAGCATGAATTTCAAATATAGTACAATTTTATTACCCATAATCTTAATATTGTATATGATATGCCCGTACATGTAGATTTTATAGTGATTCCAAAACTCAAAGTCAAGCTAGCCAATTAATCTGCTAATCTGAATGTTTCTTCAGAAATTTAGAAACAACTGGCATTAGTGATATTAGTGATGCTATTTATTGAGCCTTATGGACAACTGAGGTCATTAAGGTCCCTGAAAAAATGGCTAAAATATCTTGAATGTCTTGAAGCATTTTCCTAAGATATAATTAAATTTTTACTGTAACTTGTTCCAAGCTTAATAAAACTTGGAAAAAGTTATTGAATTGCATGAAAAAATAAGCTCAAAACTTTAGGAGATTACAAAAATTAAATTAAACACTGAAAGTAATTCTCTACTAAATTTCAACTTTATTTCGCTCTAGATATAGCATTATCAAATATGAAAGTGATGACTCTAAATAATTGATGATATTGAATTTAGAAATGGGTGTGGAAGGAACAGGTCAAGATGATTGTAAAACTATCCATTGTGTATTGTTTAATTCCAGGTTTTAGTCTCTGTTGTTTCTTTATGGATACTTAACAGGTGAGTATTCCCTTTTTACGTGTGAATTGTATTTTGTTACCATGGATTATTTGGATGATAGAAAATATTGCAGTATCCTTTATGTTTCATCCTCTGCACCTGTGTTATTTTAGTGAAACAGTCATTCTTTGATTTGTGAAGAAGATAGACTCTAGAATCCTCATGGATACTAAAATCTCAGATGTATGTAAAATGCTGAAGTATTTGCATTATAGCCTATACATATTCTTTAAATTATGTCTAAACTTCTTTGATAACTGACATCCATGAATACATGTTATAGTGAATTATTTGGGGGATAATGACAAGGAAAACATCTATGCATGTTCAATAAGGTGCACCTTAAAAACACTTTTTTCAATCCCCTGTTGGTTGAATCTATAGACATGTAATCTATAGGTCCAAGAGCTAGAATTGATGTCCTGTAGCTCTATGCCCATTTCTAATGGAATTAATGTGTTCAGTTTCCTTAAAACTTAATAAAAATTTGTGAGGTAACAATGTACATTTAGTATTTCCCTATAAATGTACAATCCTTTATCTAGTAAAGATTAATGACATATATTTCAGCCGAGAGAAAATTTAAGAAACTTTCATGAAGCTAATGTACCAGATTCTGCTACAATATGTTTTACTTCCTTAAACTCAAAGTTAGCTTTGATTATGTATAGTTGTAATTCGGTTGGCCTGCTTAGTTACCAAATAACATTTCCCTTTTGTTTTACAGCAATCCTCCTCCTGAACTAAACAGCACTGAAAGTAAAAATAGTAGCTCTCCTGTCATTGTTACAAGCACGAGTTTCTACTATGTTTTTTATATCTATGTGGGCGTTTCTGACACGCTACTATCATTAGGATTGTTTAGAGGCATCCCCCTTATGCACACATTAATAACAACATCAAAATTTTTACATCAAAAAGTAATACATGCTCTACTTTATGCACCAATGTCCACCTTAAGTAGGTTAAAATCAGGTATGTGAGTAGGTGTACAAAATGAAACTGCTGTCTGTTCACTTTACTTGATGGTTTCTTTTGCTGTGAAGATTTTTTTAAATTTCATTTAGTCTGATTTATTAATTTTTGGGCTTGTGGTGTTAGAACCATTCTTTGGAAGTTCTTGCATATAAAAGAAAGGAAGGGGAACATACCAAGAATTGATGGGCATGGAGAAGAATTAATTCAAACAAAGTGTATTTGAAAATGCAATAATGATAACTAAAATTCCTCGTGCTAAGAAAATAAAAATAAATTAATTAATTGTAAAAGGAGAAACTGCTGGTCCATCATCCTCAGAAGCTGTGGGCCCCCCCAGCTTTCTGGCATCAAAAAAGGCTTCCACACAGGCATCTGCACTTTACTGTGCCTCATTTTTGCCTGGCAGGCGAGCATTTATCAGACAGCACAGGCAGTCATATGTTGTGGCTCTTAATATTTCTGTATCAGCTAACAGTACCTCAGTGTGTTGCACGTGCGTTGATGGGATGGTCACAATAGAAGCAGAATATTCTGGAGCATGTGCCCTTTTCTCTGCTGTACTTGGCAACAACCAGTGCTTTCTTCTGTCGGAGTCCTCTGCAATTGGACATTGACCTTGCCTGATTTTACCATGTGACTTTTAAAAGACCTTAATCCTATATTGATTATGGATTAAAAGATGACTATAAGGCTCACTTGGTAAAGTTCTTGCCTTGCAAGCATGAGAACCTGAGTTTGATGCTTACTTTTTGAAAAAAAAAGTTAGGAATAATGGCACATACTTGTAATCCCAGTTTGGCATCTCTTGGGCTTGCTGGGCCAGCCTGACTAGTCTACTTGATGGAGACCAGACCAGTGAAAAATCCTGTCTCTAAAAAGATAGATAGTGTAAGAGCCTTGGAGGGGGGGACTACCCAGAGGCATTGCCTCCTCAAACAACAACAGCAACTACTACTACTACTACTACTACTACTACTACTACTACAATAACAACAACAAAATGACTGGCTACTGCTTGCACAATCCATAGCCCCCATCCCAGTGGATTGGAGGTGGGGAGAAGGGAAATGTGGGTTCCAACATAAGACTTGTTCATACAGTGTTTCTACCAATTAACAACAAACACACTGTGTGTGAATGTATATATATATATATATATATATATATATATATATATATATATATATATATATATAATTTAGACAGTATTCCTGACAACGCAAGGTTGTCCTTTGGCTCATATCCACACCCACATTACACACATACAAAATGTGAATGTCCATTTTGACATATTCGAATAATAAATATCACCATAATCTTTCCTTTTTACTAATTCAAATCTTAGTTTCTAAATGGTAAATATAGCTATAAATCTAATGGGTTTTTCAACTTTAGTGGTTTTTGTTAGAGATATATGCTAAAGAATAAATTAATTAATGCATATCAAATAATTCCTTTGTAAGGTCTTTGCTTTGGACTGTAAGTGATACATAGCAAATGTTGAATGATCCTGTTGACCTCTAGCTACCTACTGTCTAGGAAAAGATGTAAAACGCATGCATCCATGTGATTGTGATATACAACATATATACCGTAACACATAGGTGCAGACAGAAGGAAGAGATTACTTCTGCAAATGCTAGTTCTTTTGAACTGGCATCTGAATTGAGTCAGGAAGGTGATGCAGGTTAGGCAAGCAGAGATAAGGTGAGAGGAAGGAATTTGCAAGTAGAAGGGAGCATTTGACAAAGTAGAAAGGTAAGGAAAGGGTTGAACATGTTTGCCAGAAACAGGATAATTAAATACAGGGAGCAGGTACTAGCAAGATGAGTGAATACAAAGTGATAGAAAGCCATAAATAGTAAACTAAGAGTTTTGGACCTTATTTTCCAGTTAATAGTAATAAAGTTCAACATTACTTTGTTTTTACATTAAGTAAAACAAAATTATCTAATTGTTCACTTAACTCTTTTTTTTTTAAGTCAGTGAATTCCCTTGAGAATGGAGAGTGGCTTATTCACCTCTGTTATCTCAGTGCCTTGCTTAATGCTGGGCAGAGTGGATAGATAATCCATATGCACCTTTTTTTTTCCTTGAAGTAACAAGTAATAAGACTTTGGGATGTGATCTGGAATGTAGAAGATAGATTGAGGCTTAGGCAGCCAGTGGAAGAAGGTAGACAGAGAATATGACAAAGAAAGTCCCCACAGTGATCATGTGGAAGACAGCCTGGACGCTGTTGAGCTGTGACAGAGGAGAGGGCAGGCTTTATGTTCAGAAATAAAGGCATAACTGAAATGATAACCACGTATCCGATAGAGTATCTGTAAACCCAAGTGTCAGGAGTCAAGTTGGATTGCCACCCATTCCTGACCCAATTTATAAAAAGAGTTTGTTTAAAGACATTGGTCTTACCCAAATCTTACAGGAAACTGTATTTTGTAAAAGTTCAAAAGTAGGAGATAACTTGAACACATAGTTAAAATGTTGGAAAAAAATTAAAATTCTCTAATTCCTTAATTTTCTAATTATATCTTAAATTTGTTTGAACTCTGAATCTTTGCTATTATTCAAATCTGGTATTAAATATATTGAGCATCTTTGAAAATTATTTTTTGAGAAATTTTCTTGGTCTTATAGGTGGGATTCTAAACATATTCTCCAAGGATACAGCAATTTTGGATGATTTTTTGCCACTTGCCATATTTGACTTCATGCAGGTGTGTAAAATATAACTATTAAGTGTTTTTGTATTTGTCATATTGTTTTCAATAGTTAAAAAATGAAGCTCATTTTCTGTATGAGTTGAAGTCTTGTCTGTTGAGTAAGTTTTATGAGAAACAAAATCTTCAATATAGACACATAAAGAAAGTTCAATAAAAAGTCAGATCTGTTCACTTCACCCAGGCCATCCCATCTTTATCTAATTATCTCTTATCAGTTAGCTTGGATTGATTTAAGCTTTCAAAATTGTTTCTGTCAAAAAGACTGGAGTAAGGGGGAGAAGGTCAGTCACATATTGAATTTATTGTGTTCAGGTTATGGAGGCTGGTATTTTTGTTTACCTCCTTTTTCCTGGGAGAGAATATGATGATGGGCAAGAACAGGGCAGGAGGCAGGAGCAAGTTGTCAGAAAACATGGAGGTCAGCAGAGGGAGAACCCTACAGAAAGGAGTAGAGTTGAACCTGTATAGAGTTATTAGAGAGAGATACATGCAGCATTTAACTTTAATGACAGCACATGTGTCACCTTGGGCAGTTGTGAGGAGGATGAAAACTGAAATTAGTAAGACTGCTGAAAGAGTTAACTTTAAGGAGGCTAAACTTTTCCCTTCTCGATAGCTGAAGAATCTCAGAGAACCTAGCTGAAAGAAGTCCTTGAAGATAAGTCAGAGAGGATAATTTATAGTAGGGAAGAGTGTTGTCCTGAGAAGTGGACAGGGTAATATGAAAGACTATTTTCCACACAATTGGCCACAAAACTAGACATTTTGGGCATTGGCACAAGGTTTGATGAAAGCCCTTCTAGTTCTAAAAAAAAAACTACCTTGAAACAAAGATGGAGTCCCTGGTGGGCTGCGTTCTAGCCTCACCCACAAACGCTTTGGTATATTAAACATTTTTAACTTAATAAGGGGCTCAAGGACCAGAAAGGTGAGTTTAGTAGGTGAGAAGAAAAAGAAAATTGCAGTCTATGGAAAGGCTATCCCTGACTGACAGTTCAATAATAAGGTGAGAAATAAGACTCAGGTGATGAGAATAAAAGACATTGGGTGGAGATGAAAGTGACCTTGGGGATACCTCAGTAGGACTTCTTGTAACGTGATATCCTTGCCAGTTGGATTAGGTTTGTGCACTGCTTTTTGAGCTTCCTGAAGCTTCCGAGAACAAATGTCACAGTCTACTTGGAGAAACAGCTGGTGCATAACACTGCCCTTTGAGGGTCAAGCATTCTCAACACTTTCTCCTTCCCAAACCCCCCAAAATAATACTGCATTGAGAAAACTTTTTTAAAGCACTACCACCTTTGTGTGTGTGTGCTTACAGCCAACAGCAGCAGATGCAGAAAAACTGGCCTGTTGGTTTGTCTCATCTGAAGTAATTGACACCATACAATACATTTACTCTTCAAAGTGACCTTTAGCATTTTGGATTTCCTTCATTGCTGTGTTTAGACAAATAACTCAGCACCAACAACACCTGCTGGAAGTTTTAAATCCATGTTTTGATTTTGAAAGTGGGTTTCCTATGTCTTTTCTTTAAATGTTACACATCTGCTCCTCATTCTAGGAGTGCAGGTCACAGGTCTCCAATAGAATAAATATGACCAAATAAGGTACAGATTAGAGTGTGGATATCTTGAATTGATTACAAAGTATTTGAAAATTATGCTGCTTGATAAGTTATTTTGTGACTTTAGTGGTCTTCTCAGTCAAATTGAAGCCTTGCGGGAGAGTTTATTTTTTATTTTTTGTTTTTTAAACTATTTGTTGGACAACTTTCATAAATTCCAAAAATATTTACCATGATCCTAATCTCTTACCGCCCTCCCTTTTCCCCCTCCTAACCCTCTCTCTTCTGAATCCCTTCTTGTCAACTAGTCTCTCTTCTATTTGGATGACATCATTTTTTCCTCCTGTTATGTGGATAGTGTATAGGTAACTTTAGTCACTGTGAGGTCATGAATATCAAGGCCTCCTAGTGTCTGGATGATGGCATTGTGAGCTGTTCTTTTCTTTCTTTGGCTCTTACATTTTTTTGGCCATCTCTTCTGCAAGAGTCCCATGGAGGGTGTGGTAGAGATGTTTCACTTAGTGGTGAACACATCACTGTCTCTTTTTCTTAGCATTATGGTGATCTTTGTGTCACTACAGTGGTGACTGCTATCTGAAAAGAAATCCTTCTCCAACCACAAGTGAGAGGGGCATTCATGTATGGGCATAAACATAAGCATTTAAAGGGAAGTTTGGAGTTTATTTTTAAATAAACTATGTAACATCTTTTGGCATGTATAATGGTTTTCAAGTTCTTTCCTTCATGCCTATTTAAACAGTGTCTGCTCAAGACCCAAAATTGGTGCTGTCCCTGTGTTCTTGTTTCACATGTGATTAGGAGGTCGTGTCCTTTCATCTCTCTCCATGATTCATAATAGAAGTGGTCCTTACATTATGCAAACATCCTACCTGATAATTCGAGTATAGTAAAAATGTGATGATCAATTCTGATTATGCCAAATAATTCATCAGAAGTGTTCTTTAAATAATGAGCTCCTCTGTGGTGCTTAATTTCATTCATTCAAATCAAAATTCATTTTCCCCACCATATTTCAGGAACAAAACAAGGCATACCAATAAATTGCCTTCAAAAGAATCCTTCACTTTGTTTCTCAACTTAATGCCAAGTATACTTTCTGGACTAGAATGCTATATAATGAAAATGGAAGCTTTGGGTTCTATTCTTCAATTATCATCATTTTGAGCAGACAACCTCAAAGGTTTCAGGTTTGTCACCTGTAAAATAAGGATGATAAGTCTGATGATGGTCCATTAGTCTATTTCTTAGTCATGTTCAAAGACTTCCTATTATTTATGGATTTAATATCAAAGCTAGTATATATGTCCTAGTTTAAAATAGGCATGAAACCCTCCTTTTTTGCCCAGTTGTTACATGATCCTCTCTTGTTCACATCTGCTCCTGCTTCATAGGCAAGCTTGCATGACCTTCAAGTTCAGAAACGCTTTAGAGGCTCTTTAGTGGTAGGAATGTGTTGCTACTTTATAGAAGCATGGTTGCACAGTGTCTTTTAGGTTTCCATGTCCTTCTTTTGATTATTTTTTTGTTGTTGTTGGGAACATTTAGAATCTAGGTAAAGATGGGTAGGAATTAGAAATATGTGCTCA